>CAWUFW010016606.1:0-301659 GCA_963921515.1 Calotriton arnoldi | reverse complement strand
AAAGCGGCTTCCAAAGGTTACAGGGACGTTAAAGTAAGGAAATCAAATTTTAAACAAACATAAAAATTCACAGTGAAAAACAAAGGTTACAGGGACATTCTAGTTAGGCTCAGATTTTACTTGTACAAAACCAGTGAAATTCAGCAGTTATAGTTACCTGAGCTAACTATAACTTACGCCCCTGGAAAGCACTGCTTATGGCCTCACATATTACATCACTCTTGACATGGTCAGTGATATCACTGATGACATCTCAAATGACATCATCGATGACATCATCCACAGAACCACTCACACAACCACTCACATCCCCATAGAATGTCTCATACACCCACTCCCACACAACCACTCACATACCCATTCACAAATCCATACAAACACTCACACACCCACACACTGATCCATAGAGCCACTCACACATCCAATCACTCATACAGCCTCTCACACAACCATTAACTCACCCATACAGCCACTCTTGCACCCACTCACTCACCCATACAGCCAATCACACACTGAGGCAGTCACCCATACAGCTACTCACACACCTACTCACTCAACCATACATTCACTCACACAGCCACTCACTTACCCATACAGTTACTCATACACCCACTCACTCATACATATACTAAGACATGTACTCACTCACCAATATAGTCACTAACATTAGCACACACTCACCCATGCAGCCACTCTCACATTTACTCACTCACCCATACAGTCACTCACACACCCACCCACTCACCCATACAACACTTATGCATCCTTATTCACTCATAGAGCCACTCACACACCCCATCACTCACCTACACAGCTTCTCACATACCCACACACACATACACTACTGACACACTCACTCACTCACCCACCCAGACAGCCCCACACACATCCACTCACATACCAATACAGCCACTAACTCACCCATACAACCACTCACACACCCATAGAGCCACTCAGACACCTACTCACACATGGATACACACAGTGACATAGCGAGTACATAATAATTGTTACAAATAGTGTCACTCATTAGTGGTACACAAAGTTTACTAATTTAGCAGCCCGATATTCTAGTGTGCACAGCGTGGGGGCAGGAGACCACAATCCCGACAAGGCCTGTGGCTGCCGCTGCACGGGAACAATGTCACTTCGCGCCCGGAGGTGCTCATTACCAGCGCGGGTCTCCCGCAGTGCAGGAGCCCTGTATTCTAGTGTGCACAGCGTGGGGGCAGGAAACCACAAGTCCCGACAGCGCCTGTGGCCGCCGCCGCACGGGACCATAGTCACTTTGCACCCAGAGGCGCTTCTTACCAGCACAGGTCTCCCGCAGTGCGGGACGCGCAGGAGCGCCCGGGCAAAGCCCAGGCCAAGGGCAGGCCTGTCTGTGCCCGTCAGAGCCCGGAAGAGGCTGGGCTGGGCCATCCCCCTTGGCTCGTAGAGTCGCGTCCTGAGGCAGGATCCAGTGAGTTGGGAGTGTCATTGTGCTGTACCCCTGCCAGGCAAGCTTCTCGCCAAACAGCCTTGTGGACCCTATCATTGCTACTGGACCAGGTAAGAGGAGGCCTAATGCCGACTTGGGGTATGATAAGAGGGGGGCCGTTTCTGTTGAGACGCTGGTGACCCAGTTGGTGTCTTTGTGGCGCCAAGCATTGAGCAAGCTTACACGATCTTTGTTGATTGTATTTCTGTCAATCTTCACCCCCAAACCGTGAGGCAACAGGGGGGCAGACTACTAGTTCCATCCTGCAACGCGGCTATTCTCGCGCCCGGAGGCGCTACCCAACTGGGGCAGGGTGCCGGCAGCAATAATGGGGAAACTACCCTGTAGTGATAAAAAGCAAGTGCCTCCCCCACCACTCACTTCTTCATTGCCCCCAACCTCCATTGATAGGATGCTACAGAGGGCTATAGGTGGGGGGCCACTGAAATTGACTAACTGAAAGGCGGCTGTCTTTAACCCCTGACCTACATCTCTCCCCGATGGGCTCTGACTCCCCCGTACCTCCCTCCGATTACCAATTCCCCCATGGCCCACCATATGGGCCGCGTAATGGCGTGTGAAGCTCCCAACGTCCACCCGCATATAGGGAATGCCATTCCAGGCCCGCCAAAAATGGGAAAACTAAGCCAGCAGTCAGGATGGGGGCCAAAAGGAAGAAGCGTGATGATGGGACACCAGACATTGGAAACCCCGTGGAGGCCCTGGACAGGGGATTGGCAGGCTGTGCATGAGCAGCCGTGGACTACCCAGTATGGGTGATGAACTTAGTGGTGGATCTTAAGGTTCAACTCAGGTCTATTGTAAAGGACGAGCTAGGTTCCCTGGTAGCACTGGTAGACAAGCTGGCTTAACTGCTCGAGACAAGGGCAGGCAGTCCAGCAGCAATTTTAAGGGGGGGACTGGATGCTAGCTGCCAGGGAGATATGGTACCCACCTCTTCTAGAGGAAGACTGGAGCCCCCACTCACTCAAAATTCCATTCCCACCATCGACTCCAATCAGGCCAAATATGAGGTAATGAACAGGGGCAGGGCACACCCAAACATGCCAACCAAGCAAGATTGTCCGTATCGACAGGGCCCAAGGCGCTAGGAGGGGGATGGTTCCGTATCAAGTATAGAGGTCAGGGAAGAGAGGTCTGTTCTGCCATGCATTAATCTACCTCCTGCTTCAGCCCCGTATGCCATTATTTTAGTAGGCGTACCCATGCTTAAAAGGGGGCAAAGGGAAACTCACCTTGAACTAAGGAACAAGTGCATGTTCTGACTGGCCAGGCAGAGGCAATTTGCCTACAAAGATGCAGGCGAGATTCTCCTGACGCGCAGGGTTAGCTAGGTGGATAACAGACCGAAAGATGTGCAAAGGGACTGTATAGTGATCAATTTTAAAAATGTAATGTCTGCTCAAAGCCTTTTAGGCAGGAATCATTATAGGCAGGAAGGAGGTATTAGGTCTCTACCATTGGTTTATTTCTACTCCCTAGGTCAAGTTCCAGCAACCAGAGAGCAAACAAGCCAGGAGCAGGGGGTGTGGAGCCAGAATCGTCAGTTAACTTGTCTGTGGCAGGAACCCCCTAGACCTTTGCTATTCAGCATTCCGACAGCAAGAAGATTTGGGGCCCTAGAGGCAGTTGATTGACTCAAATTCTTATGTTGTCAGGTAGAGAACTCCTTCCGACAGGGAGATCCCCCGGAGCAGGCCTTCCCAACAATGGAGTTATACTAATCTAGTGCCATAGCCAGGCTGGGGGTGGGTGGGTGGAGCGAAGGTGTTCCCCGATGTAAAGCAGGGAGGTACTAACCGGGGACAGGTGCCTAAGGCCATAACAAAGACTCCTTCGTCTGGATCTTCTCATGGGGAAGAGCATGCCATCGTTCCATCTACCATAGTTGTCCCCCATTCCCTACCTTCCACAGATGGCAAAGGGTACGGTAGCATCAGATCTATGGCGCAGAGGGCATGTGTCCCCCAGAGGGAAGTTAGTCCACCGGAGACTGATACCCAGCCCCTTAATATAGGCAGACACCCGGTCTCACCCATGGTGCGGGTATTATCATGGAACGTCGTAGGACTTAGTTCCAAACTGGACGAACCTGACTGGGGGGTATTTGTAGATCAATATGATGTTTGTATGTTCCAGGAAACATGGGCTAGGGTGGACCCACATCGGCTGGGTTTTGCGTCATTCAGAGTAGATGCTACTACTAGGGGAAAGGGCAGACCTTCGGGTGGGCTCTGCACTTGGGTCGGCTCTTATTTGGGTTGTATAGCCAAGCAGATAGAGTCCTCCTCCAATGACATCTTGTGCATTCTTCTTACCTTTCCATCAAGGGTTTGAATTGCTTTGGTCAATGTTTACTCCCGGCCGGTTAGCAACAGTCAAGAATCGCCGACTCTTGTTCAGTTAACCACTTTTATTTCCACCATCCCTAATAATTTTTTAGTGATCATAGGTGGAGACTATAATTGTCAGTTTGAGCCCCTGGATGGCCTGAATGGAGGAAACCCCAGTGAAGAGGACCTCCATTGGGCAATCCCTGAGCCAAACATCCCGCCAACCAGGGCCTGGACTCCGTTAGTGCTCCAGATCAAATCCTTCACTCTGAGGCACTCTCTAAGGGCATGCAATGGTCCACCAAATCGGATTCATGAGGGAATTACACTCTTAATAGGCTAGGGCACTCCTCCATTCTAGACTACATCTTGGTAGATATGAGGTTCTGGCACAGGGTAGCTGATTTTGAGATCGTGACCCGCCATGACTGTGACCCCAATGCTCCGATCCTAGAGGCAGCAATTCCGACGTCTGAGATTGCCCCCGGCTTAAAATCAAAACCTGACGATAGACTAACACTTACCAACTGCAGGAGGAGAGTCCGGTGGATGGATATATACAAATCTTCTATTAAGATGTCCACTCTATATGAATCCATTATTCCGCTTCTAATGGCCGCGGAACATTCTATTTCTAATGATGGCATATCCATCTCCCTCATGCAAGTCGCTGAGACCAATAAAGCACTGATATCTATATTGGCCGACACCTTTTTTCCAACGAGTAGAATAAATAAGCACAAAAAGGCTCAACACATTCTTGGTTCAACGATAGCTGCCGAATGGCCAAGCTAGCCCTCATCGACGCAATCAAAGTCAAAGACAGGTCTTTAATTAGAGAAAAGCGGGTGATATATAAAAACACCATTACTGATGCCTAAAAATGTGGGAGTTGGACAAATGGGACTCCCTGAGAATGGCCCTGCCAACCACAACATGAAGTCTTTCTGGAATGTAGTAAATACGGGCTGTTGTGAAGGGAAACAGCCCATTGAACCCAATATTGCGGCAGATGTCTGGAAGACACATTTTGAGGCCCTCTATTCAAGGTTGGAGGACGAGAGTGGCATTTCAGCCAATGAGTTCCCCCCTCCACAGAAATCCTGCACTGAGGCCCCCGAGATAACTCAAAAAGAGATTACTAGTGCTATAAGCAAAATAGCCCCGTCCAAAGCTCCGGGGCTAGATAAGATCCCAGGGGACCTCTTTCGTAGTGAACCCACCATCTGGGCCCCCTATCAGTGGACCCTGTATAACGCTATTTTACAGGGAATGATGATTTCTGCAACTTGGGCTGGTGCGGAAATCCTACCAATCTATAAAAAGGGCTCACCACTTCTTCACACAAATTACAGACCTATAAGTCTAATTGGTGTTAGCCAAAAAATCTTTGCTTATGTACTGTTGGGCCGTCTCCAGACCTGGATGGAAGAGCAAAAAGTCCTAAGCCCGTTTCAAGCTGGCTTTAGAGAAAAGATGTCCACAATAGACCAAATATTTAGGCTCCAACTCATGTACTGGAAGACGGTGTCTATAGAGGATGGCATCCTTTACCTAATCTTCGTGGTCCTAAAACCCGCATTTGATTTGGTGCCAAGAGACAAACTGTGGGCAATTTTGAGTGATTTGGGGGCCCCAGCCTGTCTATGTTACCTGTTAAAGCGGCTCCATGAAGGCAATTATGCCTAAATTAGGTTTGGCAAACACGGAGATCTCACCATCCCTATACCCATAGTTAGAGGAGTCCGTCAAGGCTGTGTCCTTGCCCCTACTCTTTTCTGCCTATTCATAAATGCACTGGTAGAGACATTGATCGTGGGGAAGGACATTGATGCGCCCAAGATAGCGAATCGCAAAGTACCGGCTATGATGTTTGCCGACTATACTCTTCTGCTCTCTAAAACACCTATGGGCATACAGAGGATCCTCGACAACTTCAATGCCTTCTGTAAATGCAGGGGGCTTGAGATCAACACCCAGAAGACCAAATATATGGTCTTCAACCCAGTTAGTAGTACCCGACCAAACCTGTGCTTACAAGGCACCCCTCTGGAGAAGGTCTCCGTATTTGAGTATCTGGGGGTCACCTTGACAGAAAAAATGGACTGGGAAGCTCAAATCGAAAAAAACAGCTTAAAGTTAGCTCAGACCACGGGGGTTTGTCTAAGTTATAATAGGGACTCCATTCACAAACCCGTTGGTCCGTTGGTTGAAATTTATAAAGTGAAAGCCAGGGGTGCCGCCATGTACGGGGCCGAAATCTGGGGGCACTGTTCTACCCGCACAATAACCAAGATCAAGAACACCTTTTTCAGGCAGCTATTTGGTCTCCCCCTTAGCTCCCCTCTTACACAGCTTCGTCTGGACCTTGGGGTAAGGCCAATTGCAGACGAAATTGCTCTCAGACCCCTCACATTCTGGCATCGCCTGTGGGCTACCCCGGAATTGGTTGAATTCAGGGTAGAGCTGAGGGAGGCTTTGAGCCTCCATGGTGCGGGTAAACTACCATGGTTAGCTCATGTTGGGGATACACTTTTGGCCATGGGTAGGTCGAACTTATGGTATAATGCTGAGGCAGCCTGCCCCACAATGTCCAGGAAGGAACTGGCTTCGAGTTATAGGGAGAACAAATTCGCACACTTGCAGGGGATTACTACAACTGGCTCACTCACTGAAGTATTCCTGGGAATTAGAGATCAGTACAGCTTAGAGTCTGCATTGGACGATATTCAACCCGCCCTAGCCAGGAAGCTATACTTACAATTTAGGTAGGGGGTCCTCCCACTGCGTGCCTTCACAATTAAATGGGCCGGTTCAACCCCTCTGGGCTGTCAGGCCTGCAGTAATGTAGAGGAGTCAGAACACCATGTACTTTTCTTTTGTCCAGGCTATAGGAAGGCCAGGCATCGATGGTTGATCCAGTTATGCAGAAACTTGGGAACTCAGCACTGCGCAGAGGCATTTAGACTACTGAAATATAACACTTACCTGCCTATTGTATTTGCGGTGTCACGCTTTTTATTTTCCATGTGGGGTGTACGCAGAACGCTTTTGAACACCAACTCTCAGGTTCATGCTGACAATTTTACAATGTTTTACCTGGACTTGGTCTTAAGTGTGTTTTTAGTGGTTGCAATATGGCTTATACCTGTTTTTATTTGTGTTTTATATTTGTATACATCTACATCCATCTACATCTATTTTAAGGGGGGCTGGCCCATGTGATGGCAATTTCAACCCAATGGAGTTTGAGCACGTGCCCACATGGATTGTTTTTATGAAATGTTATTGTAATGCACATGCACTTTTATGGTCAATCGACCGAAACAAAGTTTTTTGCTGATGATGACATTTGTAGTATCTTACTATTTATCTTTAACACTCAGAAACCTGTGGAAAACACTCCCAATCACTGGGTGATGTCATCAGTAATGTCATTTGAGATGTCATTAGTGATGTCACCGACCATGTCATGAGTGATGTAATAATTGAGGTCATATGCAGTGCAATGCGAGGGCGTAAGTTATATGTAGCTCAGGTAACTATAACTGCTGAATTTCACTGGTTTTGTACGAGTGAAATCTGAGCCTAACTATAAAGTCCCTGTAACTATATATATATCAGTGGCGGCTCGCCGAGGGAGTGCTGCGGGGCGGGGAGGGGCAGGGTGGGGGTAGAAAACTCCGGCATACGGTGGTACGGAGTTATGTAAATAAATAAATGAATAAAACAATTTACATTGCGCGCGCTGCATCGCCGAGTTGGCGTTGCAGCGCGCGTAATGTAAATTGTTTTATTCATTTATTTATTTACATAACTCCGTACCGATGTATGCCGGAGTTTACTACCCCCTCCCCCGCCCCGCCTCACCGCCCCACAGCACTCCCATGGCGAGCCGCCACTGATATATATATATATGTATATATATATATGTATATATCTTTGATGTAATGCTGTGCGCATGAGGGTGTGGTAATTTTCATCTAGCTTTATGTAGTATGCTCCACAAAACAGCCTCCATATCATACCACAGCGGGGACATGATCCCATCCCTTCGTTCATCTTACAATTTCTCCCTCCGAAAAACTAGAATTATTTGCAAAAAAATGAACATGCTCCTGCTGCCTTCATCCAAGACAATGGTGTGCTTCTCAGTGGAAACCTAAGGCTGGATCACTCCAGGGCTGCTGTCAGAACTCACTTTTATTGCAGCTCTCAGAAGGTGGGAGGTATGCATAATTTAATATCTGCTTGGATATACTTTCACACATCTTACCCAGTTCCTGCCGGCTGTTTCTTTCTGGCTGGATTAAGTTTAGCCTTTGATTTCTGTTTGTATATATTTTCTACACATCAACTCTCTGCTTACCCTTCTTCAATAAAAATGTAAAAAAAGATTGTAGGATAACGCAGAGAAGATTTAATAAATTTCCCTTGCTGCGAGCACAACATTGAATAAAAAGGCACATGAAGGGCGCAGGTTCACTGTTATTTGAAATATCTTACCTTCTTCAGGGTAAAGCATCGTCTCCGTGATCGAGTGTAAAAACTGCTCTATCAATAATTATTTTTATTTATATCACGCCCATTAAACACCAGAAACGGGCATCTTCATTCAATGAGTTCATTTATCGACCTAATCGTTAACCATTTATCACAAAAATCATGCATCCGCAGCTAAATGAATATGACATAGCCAACTAAATAAAGAATGGGTAGAACTTAGTACCCACAACACGTCATCAGCAGCTGAATCAGACTCTGGTCTGTGATGGTAACCCAGGGACCACGTGAAAAGTATCAAAGATTCCGAAAGTGCTAAGAGGCCATACCAACGCAATATGCGCGCTCTGTAAATGCTGATAACATCATGTATCGACCAGATCGCAGGCTGAGGACGAAAGGGCTGCAGAACACTTTAGGATAACACCCGAATAGTCTTAATGAAGCTGAGGCTAGAAAGAGATCGGTATACGTTAACACTGCTTTTCAGCCTACAGGCAAAGCTGGGATTCGAACCCAGATCTTCAGTTTCAAGTGACATCACTGTCGCAAAGAACATGGGGGCATATTATCAACGTGATTATCGCCGTTTTAGCGGGACTTTTTCCCGCTAAAGCGGCGATAATTCAATCGCCCTATTAGCAAGATGTCGCTAACTGCTGTTAGCGACAGCTTCTAGGCGATAGCGACCGGGTTGGGTGCCGCTTTGCATGCCAGCGATATTTATCGCTAATGGCATGCAAAGTAGGTGTTCCCAACCTAAAAGCGACTGGAAACAGTCGCTAAGGTCGCTATCGCCTATTAGCGTGGCAGGGGAGGTGATTAACGAACCAGGGCTAAACACGTTTAGCGCTGGTTTGTTAACGCCTGGTCCAGACCTGACTTAGCCATGTAATCCAATGGGAGGTGGATTACATGGCTAAATCCCCTCGCCCTATTAGCAAGCTAACACTGGTCACAGTGCGAATATCGCTTGTTTTCAAGCGATATTCACACTGTTCTCCAGGGTTTCTATCGCTTTGGAGATAAGCGTTGCTGATAGCACGCTATCTCCGCGATAGAAACCTGCGATAGCCGGCGATAATTATCCTAGCGCTAACTGCGCTTAGCGATAATTATCGCCGGTTATTGCTAATAGGCCCCATGGGGGCATATCAGCAAGGCGATTATCGCCACTTTAGCGGGACTTTTTCCCGCTAAAGCGGCGATAATTTTATCGCCTTATCAACAAGCTGTCGCTAACTGCTGTTAGCGACAGCTTGTAGGCGATAGCGACCGGGTTGGGTGCCGCTTTGCATGCCAGCGATATTTATCGCTAATGGCATGCAAAGTAGGCGTTTCCCACCTAACAGCGACTGGAAACAGTCGCTGAGGTCGCTATCGCCTATTAGCGAGGCAGGGGAGGTGATTAGCGAACCAGCGCTAAACACGTTTAGCGCTGGTTTGCTAACACCTGGTCCCACCCTGACTTAGCCATGTAATCCAATGAGAGGTGGATTACATGGCTAAGTCCCCCTCGCACTATCAGCAAGCTGAAACTGGGGAACAGTGTGAATATCGCCTGTTTTCAGGCGATATTCACACTGTTCTCCAAGGTTTCTATCGCTTTGGAGATTAGCATTGCTGATTGCACGCTAACTCCGCAATAGAAACCGGAGATGCCTGGCGATAATTATCCAAGCGCTAATTGCGCTTTGCGATAATTATCGCCAGGCATTGCTGATAGGCCCCCATGGTGCTTTACCTTAGTCAGAAAACATTGAAATATCACCGACTGGCTTATGTACCTGGGCTCCTCTTCATCTCTGGCCACAGTCCTTCCATTACAGTTCACCACATTGCTTTCCACAGGAGCTCATCTAACAGCACAAGATCTTCCTCAGGCCATTCTGCCACTCTGACATTTTTGCTGCGGATTAAGAACTGGGGGGCTGCTTTCAGAACAGGAAGGGCTGCTATGACCGAGCCATGTTCCTGTGGCCCTATCCTTGTTCAGGCTTCCTTCAGGGTGGGATTGTTTTAACCAATTTGCCATGGTTGATTTTGTCTTCCAGTCTGGCCCTAATTTCCTCTTTGCCAGTAAAACCATCTATTGAACATTAACCCAACCATATTTTTTCCTCGAGCCATTCCTTAATTTTGAAGTACGCATACCTTTCACTCTCCTAGGCCCCGTCTTCCCTGAAGACCTCTAAAAGAAAGAAAAATGGCAACTAAAATAATTAGAAGATGAGTTGTCCTTGTGACTGGACACACGGGTGTCTTGATTCCAGTCAGTATCAAAGAAGGCATGGATCATAGCCAAGCTTTGGAACCACAGTCTAGTGGTGTCTAGGCCAAAAATACAATTGACTTGTGAACGGTGTCAGGCACACGCGAAGTTTTCCTCCGTGGCAATACAGCAGGCTGTGAACAGGAGCAGTGTTCAAGTTTATGTCAAGGGGGGGCTGAAGGGCTTAGGCAAGGTCATGATCACTTTGACTATTGAAGATTGTCAGGTGTTACAGCCCATGATAATAACTGTGTTACTTGATGTACTTGGAGTCCACAATGGTGTCGTGCAAGTGTGTCTGTGAATTCATGAGAAGCAGTTGGGTTCAGTTGTCCAGATCTTCCTCCTATTTCCAGTCACCTTCCCCCAAGAGAAGTAAACCTGAGTACTCAGAGAGAGACACTTTTCGAGGGCTGTCTGGGTGCAAGCAGCTCTGCCTGATATGATTCACACTACAGTGACGGCTGCAATCAATCGGGATGAGAGGATAACTTTACGGGCCAATCACCGAAGCTCTGATTACTCTTCTGTTTGAGAAAAGGAAATGAAAACTGAAATAAATACATGCCTAGGGACAGAGCAAAAGAAATCCTGGGACATATGAGAGAAAGCACCAATGCGCCCATGAATGGGCCAGAACCAATGGTAACGATAAATGGCTGGATAGGACTGATCTCCTCTCCACCTTGAGATCTCCAGTGCACAGATCCATGAAGATGGTGATTGTATGGAAGTTAAAGGCAATCCTTCTGAAATGTACCCAAGGGTGTCCCCTATTGAGAATGCAGACCTGGAGATATCAGATGTAGTTCCTGCGTATCCTAAAGGTGGCAGGCCATGTGTCAATGGCACTGGTGCACATTATCCCAAAGGAATCAATGAAGCACACAGAGGAGGCCGCACTTAAGAAAGGCTCAGCTTACTTGGTTCCTGTTGGGGTCTATCCATCATATCACACAGGGACTGTCAGGAGAGTTTAAATATTGTATGAAGAAGCGTAACAGGAGGCCGCTCGTGTAGACCAGCTTGTCATTGTGAAGTATCAAGATGAAAACATGGTGGACGTTGCTTTTGATTCAATCAATGCTGTGGCCTTCACCAGAGAAGTAGTAGTGGCTGGATAATAAAATACCTGAATTTAAGAGTGAAAAAAGATGCCACCCAAAAGAACATGTTGTCCTTAAAGAAAGTAAAATTGTCCAGGCCAGAACTTGAGGAGAAGTTATACATACATTCTATAAAAGATGTAGGCTTAACACTCACGGGGACAAAAGAAACCTAGCCCTACAAGGCCGCAGTGTTTGAGTCATCATGACTACCAGTCATCAAGGTGGTTTATTCAAGGGATCAATATTTGCACATTCTCTTTCAATAGCTGACCCACACTGTCAGCTACTGACTATTGAGAACATGTAGCTATCATGGCTAGCTAGGGTCTCTGAAATGGGACGCATCAGTAGACAGCAGCGTTGTCCTCCAAGAAATCATAAGTTTTAATGGCTAGATCTTCTATCAATTTCACTGAACATAGGTGAAATTCCAAAGTCATGGCCCAGGAAATTTAAGAAAGAGCTCTTTAAAAAGCATTATAATAAATAGTGTGCAATAGTCCTGGGGCCGACAAAGGAGACAGGATGAGGATTCCAATATATATTTTGACTAGTACAGACGTTAGGTGTTTTCCAGCTCTGACAAGACTGAATGAGGTTGAACAGCTGTATATCTATTGCACATTTAAAAATTGTGACCTTGGGGGGCGTGGCCTGGCGCCGAGAGCAATGGCGGTGTAGCTCCCGAGCTCCGTCCGGGCACCTGACAAAGTCCGTAATATCCGTTCAAAATCCTGCAGACTGAGGGGAAATAATAACGGGGTTAGATCCTCGACACTGCTCTGCGTCTGAGGCGAGGAAGTTTCGGTCCCGGCGACGAGAGGTGACGACGGGGCTGGCAGGAGGCCCTTCACGAAAGCGGCGCGAGTCTTGTTGCCGGAGAGGGGGGCGGAGCCCAGTGATACGCCGGCCTGGGACGAGACCGAGAGGCTGGGGCTTCACGCTACGCGAGACCCGCTGCTCCTGGCCTGGAGTACGCGCAACGCAGGAGAAGGGTGGCAAGTAGCAGCGAGGTGAGGGGGCGCGACGGGACTCCCTTCCCCCCCTCATCCCTCCCGGATCACGAGCGAACCTGTGAGCCCAAGTAATGACGAGTGCGGCTAGGGCCTGGAAGACGCGCAGCGCATAGGCGCGCAACACGACCGAGTGACCTGGGGCCCCACTTCACGCTGTGTGATGCCCGCTTCCTCTGGTTGGGAGCCCGCCGGGTACTGGTGAGGCGCTGCAGCCAGTGGGAGGCTGTGAGACGACGGCGGCGCGAGGGCTCTCTTTCCTCCCCCACCCCGGTTGCAGAGAGAGCGCGACAGGCACAATACAGCGGCAGTGGTCATCAGGTAATAGCGGCGCCGGACAGCGGGCGGCCCAGGCTGGTGCTTAACGACCCTCGGTCCCTGACCCCTGACTAAGGGGCTGCAGTAGGGGTGCCTGATGAAGGGCAGTGAAATAAACGCAGAGTGAGAAACTGGGAGAGGCCTGACAGCAGGGAAAATCATACAAGAGCAAATCAGGGCCCCTGATATTGCGTTGCCTGACTGCGCCACCGCACGATATCGAGAGGGAGAGAATCCCTGGCCCGAAGTGACATCGGGGGAGAACACGACTGGACCCCTGAAGGTAACGCGCTGACGATTTGCACGGATGAGCCAAGTCATGACGAAGCCGAGAGGAACCGCGGCCGCAGTCCAAACTAACAAAATGGACAAATATGCGATGCCACGCCAGCCGCCCCTCGAGGAAGGGGCAAGCGGCGCAGAGGCCCCCACAGAAGAACCGTCCCTCAGCTCCATCATGGCGGCGATACAGACAGTGGGGACGAATCTCGAAACCAAAATTGACAAAGTCACGATCGAGATGAACCTCATGCGAGCCGACATGCGGAAGACATCGGATAGAGTCACAGCGACGGAGGAACATATAGGGGACTTGCAATCAACTACACGCAAGTTGGAGGAAAGGGTTCAGAAACTAGTCCATCAGCATAGGGAAATGGCGCTCCACCTCGACGACCAAGAAGGAAGGGCCCGCCGCAACAATATCCGCGTGGTGGGAGTGCCTGAAGGGGCGGAAGGCCCCAGCATGGACCTTTTTCTCGAAGACCTTATCCTAAACCACTTTAAACCCAAGAAATTATCACCGCTCTTCTCAATCGAAAGGGCGCATAGGGCCCCAATTCCCAAACCACAGCCTGGTGCACCACCCGAACCATTATCGCACGTATACTAAATTTCCGGGACCGGGACGCCATCCTGCAAGCGGCCAGAAGTAATGGAGACCTTCATTATGAAAATATGATGATCCGCTTCTTTCCTGACTTTACGCTGAAGGTGCAGCGTGAAAGGCGCTCATTTGAGGGGATTAAGCGGGCCCTCCGAGACAAGGGACTCAAATACATGATGTTTTTTCCCGCGAAGCTGAAGGTGGTAGACGGCGACAACTCTTGGTTCTTTACGACGCCAGAGGAGGCGCAGCAGTGGCTGGATGGGGGCCCCCCCCGGGAACGCTGGCGGCAGAGGAGCGGGGGCCGTGGGTCTGTGAACCAACGCCCCCAGGACTCATCACAAAGGCGGGGGGAAGTGTGCGATCCGCATCAAGATCCAGAAGTACACCCTCCATAAGCCCAGACGGCGACACGACACGTGCTGAAATTTGACAAAATCATACCTCTGTACTGGTTCGAGGCTGTCTTCTTCCTTTGCCCCCTTCGGACGTGGGTGGGAAGCAAGGGCACCTTTATTGGAATGTAAGATGCCCTCCTCTAACATTCTATATACTGCACTGTTGTAAGCGGAATGAACCTTGGACTACGAGACACTAATGGACCCTCAATGAAGTAAGGGCGAAGTTGCGGGCCTGGAGGGAGGGAGATTCTGGGCGCCGGAGCAGCGTAACCCTACAGTTAGTACCAGTTTAGGGATGATAGGCGCTCTGCTATTGGGGATGTGGGTAGTTCTAAACCTACTAGGCAGGGATGCAGGGAGGGGGGAATTGTTGGTGGGGTGGGAGGGGGGAAGGGTAAAGTTAATATTGTTATTAGCCATAATAATGGAACTACGGACTAGCCGCGGCAAGACTATACAATGTGTCTCCATGCTACTAACACGGCTACACATGCGTACAGAAAGAGAGAAACAAGTCTTATTTATTGGGGCTATAGTTCTACGATATGGTGTCGGGTTAGTTATTGATGTTTTAATAGTTAACAATCTGCAAACGCCAATACAGTGTCAATTAGGAGACACGTCAGATTCGGACATGAGACGTACAGCCGGGGAGATAGACTCACACAATAGATGGACTCACCTGACTTAATGACACAACACGCATCTAGACCCAAGCTTCCGTTCCTCTCATGGAATGTAAACGGGCTGCAAGACAAAATAAAACGTGGGCTGGTGCTGCAATACCTGAAACGTAGGGCCCCGGCAGTTACAATGCTGCAGGAAACGCATCTGATGGGGTCCACATGCAGGGCACTAGACCGGTGGGGGTTCCAGCTCATAGTACACTCAGAGTTCACCTCAGGCTCCCGTGGGGTAGGAATCTTAGTCAGAAAACGGTTCCCACTCATCGTCCATGGCACCTTTAAAGATGAGCAGGGCCGCTTTGCCGCAGCTTCGATACAATGGGAAGGCCGTCTACTTAACATGGTATCCGTTTACATCCCACCGGCCCTTCACTCATCAGCGTTTCGGGACCTGGGGAGGTTTCTACTAGCGTTACCGGCAGGTGACTTGCTTCTGGGTGGGGACTTTAACATGACGATTAATGACGAATTAGATCGTACACCTGCACGCCTCCAGCACCGCATTAGCTCACCCTTAACTGATTTCCTGGAAGCGCATGGCCTACTAGATGTGTGGCGATTCCAGAACCCGCTCCAGCGACAATATACTTTCCACTCCGGGGCTCACAATAGTCTTTCCCGCATAGACTATATCATTACAGCATTAGACAACGTGGGAAGGATGGGGACTGCCTTGCATTTGCCCAGGGGGATCTCTGATCACTCCCCACTGATGGCGGAAATTGGTGCGCATGGCCCAGCCCAACACCGAATATATCCTATATACCCCGGGTTCCTACTCAACTCTAAGATTAGGAAAGGTCTACTGACCGCTACAACGCTATACTTCCGGGAAAATGAGGCATCGGTTGCCTCTCCACTAACTCTGTGGGAGGCTTACAAACCAGTTGTGAGGGGGCAGGCCATCTCCCTTATTGAAGGGCATAAAAAAGAAAAGAAAGTCGATATAGAAACCCTGGAAAGAGAGATACAAATATTGGAGTCTCAGCATGCTAATGACCCCTTAGATGCTAATACGCATGAGCTACGCGTTAAAAGACAGGAATATAAGGAGTACCTCTGGGGAGATGCTAGAACTCGCATAACGGCGGTTCAACACAAGATCTACGAAACAGGGGATAAAGCAGGTAAATTGCTCGCCTGGTTAGATAAGAGAGAGCATGCGAATAGATGGATAGTACAGATCAGGTCAGAGACCGGGGACATTACATCAGACCCACAGGAAATAGTGACAGCACTGGCAAAACATTATGAACGAGTATACACATCCACCAATACGACTACAGTCCAGGAAGCACTTGCATTCCTTCATGATATCCAGATGCCCAGACTAACGCCAGCAGAGGCGGATCAGCTTGAAGCAGATATTACGGTAGATGAGCTTAAGGTAGCCATCTTCAAGATACAGACGGGTAAAGCTAGCGGCCCTAATGGCATCCCAATAGAACTATATAAACGCATGGCAGGGACAGTTGCCCCATACATGCTGAAAATGTATGAGACAAGTCGAAACCAAGGAATGCTCCCCAAGGACCAGCGACTGGCTACTATAGTGGCCATTCACAAACCCGGTAAACCCGTAGAAGAGTGCACATCATATCGCCCAATCTCTTTAATAAACGCAGAGGCTAAGATCTTAGCCAAAACGTTAGCACTCCGACTGATGCCCCATCTGACTAAACTGGTCCACCCAGACCAGTCAGGGTTTATGCCTGGCAGGAATACGGCTCTGAATCTCAGACGCCTACATGGAGTCCTGGGTCGGAAGCATACAATACGGGAGGACGCAGCGGTCCTATCACTCAATGCCAGAATGGCCTTCGACACAGTAGAGTGGGCTTTCCTGTTTGCAGTCCTCCAGCATTTAGGGTTTGGACCAAAATTTTTCTCCTGGATACGCCTACTGTACACTAATCCCATTGCGCACATAGTCGCTAATGGACACATATCGCAGGAGATCACCCTGAGTAGGGGAACACGACAGGGCTGCCCACTGTCACCCCTGTTATTCGCGATGGTCCTGGAGCCGCTGGCGGCATGGATCAGATGGAGTCCGGTCATCAGAGGTCTAAAATGGAGGGAGGGATGTGAAGACCGAATCTCCCTTTACGCCGACGATGTTTTACTATATATAGCCTCACCCACTCGGTCCTTGCATGCGTTACTTAACATCTGTGAGGTGTATGGATCAGTCTCAGGGTATGCAATTAACTGGGACAAATCCGTGCTCTACATACTCAACGGCCCGGCCCCACGACTGCCCAGAGGATGTATGGTTCGGATAACAACACATAGTTTTAAATATCTTGGGATTCATATAACGCCCGACAAGGATGAATTCCTAACACTTAATCTGCAACCACCACTACAAAGGCTGAAGCGGGACATCAAACACTGGAGAGCGCTGCCGCTCACCCTGTTGGGCAGAGCAGCCCTCTTTAAAATGATTGCCCTGCCCAGATTCCTATACGCCCTGCACAACACGCCCTATCGAGTCCCGGACGCATACTTTAAAGCAGTAAATTCGGAGGTAACGGCCCTCCTTTGGGATGGTAAACCGGCACGAGTGGCAGCGCATAAATTGACCAGAAGCTGGTACGATGGGGGGATAGCCTTACCTGACATCCGTGCATACTACTGGGCCTCACAACTCACAGTCATTAACCAATGGGTCCACAGGCCCGACACTGAGCCAGCCTATCGATTAGACAGATTGACTCTGGGTATGGGGGGGGTTAATAGGGCACTTTACAATACGAGAGGGAGGCCTGCCCTTCTGGGTCCAGCGACACACACAATCAGCATCTGGCATACAGTAACGCGACATCTGGGCTGGGCAGATAAATTAACGCAACATACTCCATTGTGGGAAACGGGAAAACTAGGTACTCTGGGAAAAAGCAAAGGGTTCAAGAACTGGGACCTGATAGGGCTTTCTCGACTGGGGGACCTTTGGCAAGATGGTAAAGTAGTCAACTTCGACCACCTGCAGAAGCAATACGAAATAGCCCTGGCAGAAAAGTTCCGATACCTACAGATTAAACACGCGATTGACGCAGCCCTCTCGCAGTCAGAAACACTCCCTGAATCATCCCCCTTAGAGGACCGACTATTAACTGACTATCTGGAGAAAAAAGCAACCTCACTCACATATAGGAAAATTGTCAACAACCAGACAGATCCCCTCACCCGACTTAGGACAACTTGTCAGATAGAGGTCGGAGACCTGGAAGACACTGACTGGCTCGACGCAACAGCATCACCTAGAGAGGTGGCGATATCCTCCAGACTATGGCTGGTGCAACTGAAGATACTTCACAGGGTCTACTTTACAAGGGTAACATTGCATAAAATAGGGAGGACTCCAGACCCACACTGTCTGCGAGGGTGTGGGGAATTAGGAACATTCTTCCACACCCTGTGGAGATGCATAATGATTATACCCTACTGGGAGGCAGTGATGTGTACCATTACAGAAGTTAATGAGAAACAAGCCCCATATGACCCTAAGTGCTGCCTACTAAACGTGTGGGACCCAACTGACCTTAATCATGCTGAACGTCAATGGGCGGTGACTGGAATGATGATAGCCAAACGTAATATAGCGCAGAAATGGGGGTCAGCGTGTGTCCCAACCCTGATCGAATGGAGCAGGGACATGGACATGGTCATGGTGGCTGAGAGGGCAGCCTTCATACACAGAGGGTGCCCAAAAAATGGGGAAGAGTATGGGGCAAATGGAACATATACAGAGGGAACATATGCACACCCCGATAATGGAACATAGCTCAGATGAGGAGGATTAATATCACTGAAGATTACGAACGAATGAATACAAATGTGAGTACAGTAACCTGGCAGAATGTATGTAATAATAAGTCAATCAAAATGTCCATGCAGATTGTAACATTGTTTGATAAAGTTAATAAAAAAATTATTTTAAAAAAAAATTGTGACCTTAAAATGCAAAACAATACGGTCCTCCTATATGCCCACTCATACATATTTTCAATGATATCACTTCTCTGTCTGCATCTAATCTGGTTTAGTCTGCTCTGTGGGCGAATATGCTGATATAGGTTCAAAACACAAAGTACATTCACCTTACATCCTGGAATGGGTGTTTGGACAAAATGTTGAGTCAAAAATATCGAGTAGACAAAATATTGTGTCAAGAATATCAAGGACAAAAAGATCGTGAAGGTATGTTTCAATGGGGAAGGAAAGTTTTACTATACTTAACTCCACATCTACGTACCTTGACAATATATATATATATAAATCTATACTTACCTATTTGTACTTACCTTTTCGATATTTTGGTTCTCAATATTTTTGACACGATATTCCATCCACCCATTACTTTTAGCATCAATATTCTATCAGACAACCCATCATTGTTTATGTCAATCCAAATGGTAGGCATTTTTCCTCCTTTGTTCATTGATTTTACTACTCGGTAAAAATCCCAAACCGTTTCATTACGTTGCAACTTTCCAATAAAATTTCTAATGTAAATCAATTTACACAATGCCCACCTTCACATGCCGATTCTGAGGGGCCATTAGTGGTTTGCTCGATTCACTGTTTGTGATCTACATTAGCAATTCATCTGTAATTTGCCCTGAAATCAGTACCAAGGGTGACCAGAAGGCAAATGGCTCTACTTGTAGTTATCTTACAGTCACAGGCATCCAGGCGCGTTGATCAATGGGCACATGTTGTGGCAGCTTTCTTCCTAAGACCAAAGAAAAGTCATCATAGCAGCAAATCTCAGCAATGATGCAGAATCGTGACACTCCAGTCCATAGGTGGCTATGTGTGCAGAGATATATGCAGTGGCTGTATCTTTTGTAACGGTGGAAGACTTCACATGGGAACACTGGTAGAGCAGATGCTGGATCAATGACATACACAATGAAGGGACATTGAACATCGCATAGCAATGAATGTATGCTTTCCCTTCTACTGCCCTTACTTCTCCAGTAGACCACTCATTTTGATTCATCTTCATACTGATAGTAAAGGATACTATATCTTGCTTTTCCATTTCTGCAACCTGTAGGAATCTGCTCAGAAACTCTGTCAGTAGTCACTTTCAGTTCTGGTAGACCATCAGCAGAGTGGCATGGATCCAACCTGTTGATGGCCATCAGGAAATACATCAGAGAGGTTCTTGTTTCTTCTGGCCTTAATCGTGTTGATGGGAACCATCTTCTTCCTTCTCTAATATGGTCATGTAGTTCATCATTTTAGGTCAATCTGGTCATTGCAATTCAAGGTAAATTTCCAGTTAATTTCAGCTTTCGTTTCCTCGCTCCATCACCAAGATTGACAGAGACTGTGTCAAGTTGCTGTTGTACCCAAGACTTAGGATGACATATTTCTCTCGGCATGAAAGGAAGTTAAGCCTGCCCTATTAGTCCGGATTTCTCCTCGACGTATTTTTTGTGGCGGCGCTTTGGAGCATATGGTAGCATTTCAGACCTGCATCTGTTGATTAAATTGTCTCTTTGTGAGGTGCTTCTCAATCAGGCGTTGCACATTGCCTTCTTCACAGCTCTTAGTGACATTGGCTCAAAACCAAATTCTACTACCTGGGGGCCGAAAGGAGTTAAAATGGGAAGCACTAGGGTTATTTTTCCCGAATTTCCGTTGTGCTGTGTCAACTTGGTTAGGAATTATTGCCCTTATATCAATTACATTCAAATGACAATCCCTTTACGTTGTCCTAATTGTACTTTATACCCTATCCCCAGCCATAAAACTTATCATAATGTTTCCTCACTCTTATTTCTATTTTCATTAAATCATATTACTTTTTACTAACACTAAGACTTACTATATCCCTAAATTAAATTAAATTTCTTTTCTAGCATAATAAGCTACCCTAATGCAACACTATCCCTAACCCAAACTCTTAATTTAATTAAATTAAATTAATTTACATTGTTTTTATTATAAATAAAAATATCAACTCTAACACTAAACATAATTTATTAAAGCCCTTTAATTAAGAAATAACATTACTATCCTTATGGCAATCTCAATGCAACCCTAACCATGTATTTACTTAAATGTAACTTATTTACTTCAAATTAAATTCATTTTCACTGTTTTAAATTGATTCTTGCCCCAACCACAAATTATGACGTGTAAATTATTTTAAACAGTATTCAAAGGTCAAAACTATCCTTAACCTTAAATTTTATTAAATCAATGTATTTGTATTCTTTATTTAATTTGATTCAGTTATGTCCCTACAAACCCTAAAGATAAGCTTAACTGTCAATATTATTTTTTATTTTAGACGGAATGTATTGAAATTATATTTAGCATTATTGTAACAGCATTCCAAACCATGAATTAATCGTTTATTCATTTTCAGAATAGTGTCAGAAAAACACTGTGTGATATAAGTATAGTGTCCTAAACATTGCTTACAAAAATGTTGGCCCATTTGGGGTTAATTTTCTTTAATTAACTCTCAGCGGATACTTTCGAAAAAGATACTCAGGGCACAATATATTTGTCAGACAATATTTCGTTTATGATATACCCAATACTAGAAACCAAGGGGCTTATTTACAAGCCCCTTGCCCCGCCGGGGCGTCACTTTTAACATTTCCCTTATTAAAAGTGACGCACCGGCGGCGCAAGGGGCTTGTAAATAGGCCCCCAAATCTCTAACTGACTAAATCAATGAAGAACGGACAGCCACTCCCCTGGAAGGAAACAATGTTGCATCATGTAGGGAACATTACCCCCAGGTCCCTTATGTCCTCGTCCCACTCAATACTAAGTGGAGATAACCATCTCCCGACAGAAAAAAAGATCAGAAGAATGCTGGGATACTAACCCCGCCCCTCCCACCGGGAGTACATAAGGGGTACTTACCCAGCATTCCGCCTGTTCTTTTTTCTGTCTGTCGACAGACTTGATTGTGGTCCTTGCGGTTGTGGTGTGTTCCTGCTGTTGTGGCCTCTTGGCTCTGACTGGCCCTGTTTTGGTCTGTCACCCACTCCTTTCTTCCCTGCTTGCCTTCTCTGGGGTTGTCGGTTTGGCGGCGCCGGGGCTGCTTGCTCTCTGCCTTCCTCGGCCCTTCATGGTCCGGGCCTTTGTGCTGTTGCCTTGTTTTGAATTCGGTCCTGCCCGGTCCGCCGTTTTTTGATGCCGGGGTCTCTTCGCCCTTCTGGCCTTTGCTTGGCCTGTGCTCGGCTGGGGCCTTCCCCTCTTTGGCCTTGCCCCGGGTGTGGGTTGGGCCGTCGGGTCCTACTGGTCGCCTTTTCTGCCCTGGGGGTTTGTCCCCTGGTCATGATCTGCCTGGGGTCGTGTGGACCCGTGGGGTTTGGTTTGCCTGGGCATTCCGCCCTGGCTTCTGTTGCTTCTGTGGTCGGGATGTTTTTTTGTTTCCTCTCCCCGGGTGGGGTGGGGTTTCCAGGCGGTGGTGTTTGGGCCAGTCACTCTCCTTCGGTGCTTCTGTGAAGTGTTGGTCCTCGGTCTGGGCTGACCTGTGTGTTGTTGGTCCTGCCTTCTGCCTGGTCTGTTTTGGGGACATCTCTGCCTGGCCTGTCTCTCTGCTCCGGTTTCCCCCGGTTTGCGGTTGGGCTGTTCTGCTGTGGCTCTGTGTTGGGGTCCTGTGCTCCCTCCTGTTCCCTTTCTCTGGTTTCCTGTTCGGTGTTTCGCTCTGTGGGACTCTGGTCCCTGTTGGGTCTGCTCCCTTCTGGCTCTCGAGGCCTGGTGGGTTGGCTTCCGGGTGTTGTTCCTCTTCCCCGGTGCTTTCTTTCCCTCTTTCCCTGTTCCGGGGCTCTCTCGCCTTCCGGGCTGGGTGCTGGTCGGCTGTCGGCTGGTTTTGGTGCTGGCCCTTTTTTTCCTGGGGCCTTGTGCTCTTCTGTGGGGCTCCGGGGGGCTTCTCTTCTGGTCTCTCTGAGGCCGGGTCGTTTGCTTCCCTTCTCTTCTGGTTTGGTCTTGCCATTGGTGGGCTTCTCTGCCTTTTTGTCCCGTGGACTTCTTTGTTCGTCTCTTGTTGAGGCTTCGTTTTTCTCTGGGTCCCTTGACGGCGGGGTGTTGTCTTTCTTTCCGCTGCCTGCGTTCGGCTGGCGTGGGTTCTCTGTGCCTTGGTCTGGCTCCTGGTGACCTGGTCTGGCTTGCTGGCCTGGTGGCCCTTGGATTTCTTCTTTGGGTGGCCTCCTCACTGTTTTTGTTCTTTCTTGCCTCGGTTGTGTGTCCGTGCTCTCCCCTTCTCTGGTTGCCTGTGGGGTGCTCCTGCTGTGGGCTGGTGGGCCTCTATGGTTGTCGGACTGGTAGTCTGGCTGTTCTACCGTTATTTTGTTGGGCGCGTCCCTGCTTGGTGGGACTCCCTCTTGTCTGGGTGCTCTGCCTGGGGTTTTCGGCGGTTCTGCCTTTTTGCTTTCCTGCGATGGCTGCCTTGGTGTGGTTTCCTGGTTTGGCTTCTGTTTTGTTTGGGAAGGCCGGCTTTTCTGCTTTGGTATTCTCCACTTAGTATTGAATGGGACGAGGACATAAGGGACCTGGGGTAATGCTCTATTACTTACGGTAATCTTCATTACTCCGGGTCCCGTTGTCCTCGTCCCATTCATACGCCCCGCCCTCCCTTCCGGACGGCCGGCCTTCCTGTTGTGGGCTTGGTTGTTCAGGCGGAATGCTGGGTAAGTACCCCTTATGTACTCCCGGTGGGAGGGGCGGGGTTAGTATCCCAGCATTCTTCTGATCTTTTTTTCTGTCGGGAGATGGTTATCTCCACTTAGTATTGAATGGGACGAGGACAACGGGACCCGGAGTAATGAAGATTACCGGTAAGTAATAGAGCATGATTCGACAATAAGCTATCTGTCTCAGCTGTATGTTGTGTCTCATATGCATATGTATTAGCTGTCTCCTGTTGGCAGTCTCTGGGAGTTCGTTTGCCTCAAAAGAAAGCGTGCGAAAACTGCAAGTGACATAGAAGGCACATTGTTGCACGCAGTGTGGAGTATAGTTTATTGAAGGCGCGTCACTGACAAATGGACTAAGTTCACAGTGTTAGTATCTGTGGCCCAAGGTCACATGGATGCAGCAACCACTGGTGCATAATAATCCAGCCCCCGTCATTAGTGATTCTGGGATTGGCACAGGCTATGGATGTGCCAAAGACTTGCATGGTAGAATACAACACCATACCTTTTGGACTGTGGAATACAAACAACAAACCCCTGTTCGTTCCACATTCAGTACACCACCCTATCCGATCACATACATCTACGTTCAAGTACACATATCCTAGATTATTTGTAACACCGTTGCACATCAGACGTTATCCTACCTTTGACTGCTGTTTCGACTTCACGTATACACTCAAAACTTACAATGTTTTGTGTGTATCTCATTTATTGCTAGGCGGGCAGATTGCCAGCCCACCACTTCAGAGGCCTCCCAAGTGGAGGACCATCAACCATATCATAAAATCCCAACCTGCATGGCGCTGATCTCCCTGCCTTCTGTGCCTTCAATGGTGTATGACTGCACGGAAGACAGAGAAATATGACAAACGGGCGCCATGTTGTTTTGGCCCAGCTCAGTGTTCTCTTTTGTTTTTCAGAAACAAACCCCCAGGCTCTTCCGGGTGGCGCCAAACTAGAGGATATCCGGTGAAACAACCATCTTAAGATGAAGAACTTCTGACATGCTGTGACCGATGGTCCTCTGGTGTGTGGGCTGCCAGTCAAAGGTTTTCCAACAGCAGAGCCAGCTGAAGCCCACCACCTAAAACCTGGCAACTTTCCTATCTCTAAATGAGGTGAAGTAATCATGAGTTAGGTGGTGCAGGAGCCCAGCCAATTTACAGCAGAGGTCCTGTTTTACTATGCTCTAAGTGAGGCCCTATATCAGTGGTGGTCAATGACCCTCAACAGTGGAGGGTCGTTAAGCCAGTGCCAAACCCAGTGGCAGGCACTGTGATACATCACAATGCCTTTAAACTCACATTCCAAAGCTCTCAATCATGGTTCGTTAACAGATTTCAGAACGGGCCGTGACTGAGAGCTCTGGAATTAAGGCTGAAGCAGTGCTTTAAATGGGCCGGTACTCACCGGTACTGAGTACCGGCACTTCTTAGATTTATCACTCTGAGTACCGGCACTTCTCTACTTCCGAGGAGAGTACCGGTACTCATGAAAAGGTAGGCTCATTGGCTGTGCTGGTGAGCAGGAGTGGAACGTGTCTCTGGCAGCCAAGGCACCGCTCGCGCAGCCCCGATCTGAGCCCCAGCTGAGCTATTCAGCAGGGCTCATTTGAATAATGTCCGGGTGCTCACCATCACGCTGTGTTTGACAGAGCAGGGTCCATTCAGGCCCTGTGCTGTCAATCACAGTCACACTGTCGTCTGCATTTGTGCAAACACAGGAATCATGGCAGTGGCAATGAGGTTACGGCCAGTCCGGCCCTGGTGGCAATTAAGAAAGCCATGGTAGGTGAAGAGAAAACATGGCTTTTATCATACCCGAGTCTTTTGTGTGTCTTCTATGTTTGTGTGTTTGCCTGCATTTGTATGCCTGTTTTTGTAAGAAAAAAGTGAGAGAAAGAGAGAGAGAATCAAGACACTCTCAGGAGGTATTTTAAAGAAAATGGGTGGCACTTTGTTTGTACATGTCTGCTCAGCGACAAAGATTCATACATAACGTAAAAGGGAGGGTTGGTGGGTGGGTGAGTGAGTGAGTGGATGGATGAGTGAGCAAGGGTGGATGAATAGATGGATGGATGGATGAATAGATGGATGGATGAGTGAAAGCATGCATGGGTGAAAGAGGGTGGATGATTGGATAAAAGGGCGGATGATGGGTGGATAAGTGAACGATTGGATGGATGAATGAAAGGTAGGGATGATGGATGAGTGAAAGGAGGGATTGAGTGAAAGTGTGGATGGAATAAAAGAGTGCAAGGGTTGATGGATGGATGAGCGAAAGGATTGATGGATGAGGGAAAGGGTCGATAAAGAGATGGATGAGTGAAAGAATGAATGGATAGGTTTGGAGATGGATGGATAGATTTGGATATGAAGGGTGGATAGACGGAATGGTGAAAAACTGAATGATGGATGAAAGACTGAATAGACGATAGAATGTAAAGGTTGAATGGTGGACATCAGCATGTAAATGGTAGGATAAAAGGATGAATGGATAGATTGATGGAAGAGACAAGAGATTTCTTCTGGGGAGGGTCATGATTGTTTGCTTCATTTGCTTGGTGCAATAAGAGCTTTGGTTCGAAGTGGGGGTATTTTCAGTTTCTTCCTACTCTCGTGCTCAAAAATATATAGTATTGTGCCAAACAGCAATTAACAGTATGACATTAAGAAGGTGCAACTATTGCAAAAAAAAAGGAAATGTTAACCTATTATCGCATTTCTCTTTCATTTTGTGTAATGAGTTAAGCTGCTTTGTTTATCTAAACACATTTCTCATGTGTTCTGGTATGTGCTGCAACTAATATAGAAGTCGTTAAGTATCATCATGTCTTGCCCTTAGCCCCGCCCCTAGCCCCGCCCCTCAACACACCTCTAGCTAATTTTAATAAGTACCTGCACTTATTTTTTCCCATTTAAAGCACTGGGCTGAAGCAATGCGAGTCTCTCACCGTGCCTGTCAGTGGGCCAAAAAATAAAATGTAAAAACTTACTAACCCACGCTTCTTTGTCACTTCGAATCCTCCTGGAGCATCAGCCAACTCTCTCCAAATCCCTAACGTGACTCTCATGCCGCAGATGAGCAGCAGGAGAGCAGCACCAGGTTTGGCTGGGGTGAGCTGCCTCAACACTCCAGCACTACAAAAGGGGATGATGGACGGAACGTTTGAGCCAATCAAACACTCACCCCCAGTCAACTGATCTGGGTTTAATCCATCATCATTCTTTAGCTCACTCCACCACCCCAGTTCAGACATGGCCATATGCAAATCAGTCTGACCCTGTGCCTCATGGGAACAGTCCAGCCCGAACTGCCAAGCCATGTCTTCCCTGGACCGGAAACAAGCATCCTAGGACCGGTTTCTGGCATTCCAGCCGTCATCAGCCAGGCTTGCTTGAATCCAGTGGCAAAGTGAGCAAGGGACCCACGTCTGGGCAACACTCCAGCAGGCACAGGGGGCCTGTGCCTGCTCTCCACCAGACTGTCTAAGACACCTAGGTGGAGAGATTTACACTGCGCATGTCAGGCTGGCCGTCGCAAGATAGCCGGCCAAAGAGACATGCACAGTGTAAACTGATGGAGTGAGCACCACTCCACTTCTGCCAGTCAGCGGCAGCCCCGCCCACAAACACTGCTCGGGCTGGAAGAGTGAAAAATAAAATGGTAATTCATTTTATTACTATTTTATTTTTCACTTTGCTCCACTGCCCTAATGGGGGGCCCCTGCTGCCCTATATCTTATCCAAGAATACCTCAGCATGCAATTTTATGTGGTCCTGAGTCAGGGTGTTTTAGGGTGTTTTATGTGGCTCTCAGGTATGTCTGTATCTGCAAGTGTCAACAATACTAAGTTATATGTCATGTCTATCGCCACCTGTCCCAACACTGGTTCATCCACACTGTCACTTTGCATATACTCCATCTTAGTGGCTGCAGGTATTGGAATGTCCAAAGGATGTTTTTAAAATTAACTACAATGGTAATCCATTAACATGGGGTCAAAAACATCACCCGAGAGCCAGCCAAGATTCTGCTGATGAAGGGCCCATAGGGTTTGACTGGCCTGTCAATCAATCTGGCATTGCCGGACAGGTTTTCTTGAGAGGACCAGTGTGTATGCCAGTGTTTTGGTCCTGTGAGCACAGCCGGACTGGCCGTAGCCGTACGGGCACTGGGCGTTTTCCTGGGCGTTTTCCTGGTGGGACAGGAAGGTAGGAATGTCATGCATTTCACTGGACCAGTGGGTCTTAACCAATGGTCCATGGATCCCTGGCGGTCTGCATCTCCTACTACGGTGGTCCATGACAGCTTAGAAAATAAAATAATAGCAACAGATTCATAAAATATGTATAAATAAAGAAGCAAAATGTCAAATTGAAAATGTTAGAGCTTTCAATTTCAATCTGGAGGCTAAAAATTCAGTTGGTATCTTCAGATTGATTCGTGGGAGCAGTGCAGGAACAACAAACAGAGATAGTATGGACGATAGGTGGCCTCAATTGAATTTAGAGAAGCTCCAAATATCCCATTAAAACAAAAATTTAGATTTTTTAAATATTTGTTTGTGAAGTAAATAAAATATTTCATCATCTTTGTATTTGTTTGATGAATGCTTGTTTCTGTATGGTTGTTCGTTATTTCAGGTTCAAATGATTGAAATTTGCTTAAGCCCAAATCCCCAACTTCCAGTAATGACTCAGTTGACGTCCCTGGATTCCAATAATTATTGATTGGGACTTCTCAGGTTCCAGGAATAATTCAGTGGGGGTCCACAGAAGTCAAAAGGTTAAGAACGGCTGCACTTGACTGTTACTGAGGACAGTGAGTGGGAATGAGTGCGTGAACGGATAAAACTACAGGTGGAACCCTCACCCACCCTATATAATGAAGTGCAAGTTCTGATTATCATTTAGTGTCTGGTCCTGTTAGCATTGGTAGCAATGCATATCTGTTGAGAAGAGCTGATAATCGCCCATAAAACAAAACTAAAAGGATGTACTCGACCTGTCCATTTTCAGCACTGCTTAACTCAACTACAACCACCAACAAAACTTGAGGTATGTACGAAATTGGTGAGCCTGCTAGTATGTATGGAAGAAACTCTATAAGACGGAGGAGTAAGAAAGGAGAGGAGGCCACTGAGGAGAAATACGAGAAAAGAAACAGAAGAGCATGGAAGAAAATGTGAAATAGGAATGAGTGGAGGAGCAGAAAAACAAACAAAGGCAAAGATGCAATAAATGGGACAGCAGAGGGTAAAAGTACAAAAGGGGAATGTGAGAAAACAAAGAGTGGTCAGGAAGGCTTGGATGGAAACAAAGGGAAATCCAATCCAATCCAATTTGATTTGTATAACGCGGCCAATCACTCATGAATTTATCCAGGCTCTGAGGGTGTTGCTGCCTGGGCTCCATTGAATAACCAGGTCTTGAGTCCTTTTCTAAATTCCAGAAGGGAGGATGAGGTCTGTATGTGAAGTGGGAGGTCGCTCCAGGACTTCGCAGCGAAGTGGTAGAAGGAGCGTCCCCCACTTTTGCTGTGGAGGATGCGGGGCGTGGGTGAGGAAGAGGGAGGCAGAGCGCAGGTGTCTGGACGGGAGGGGAAGTTCAATCTGTGGTTGATGTACGCTGGTCCTAGATTGTGGAGGGCTTTGAAGGCGTGGATCAGCATCTTGCACAGGCATCTCTTCTGGATGGGGTGCCAGTGGAGCTTCTTGAGGTCGGGGGTGATGTTGGTCCATTTGGGGAGGTGAAGCATGAGCCTGGCTGCTGAGTTCTACATCGTCTGCAGTCTTTTGAGGTGTTGCATGGTGATTCATGCATAGAGTGAGTTGCTTAAGTGACAGTATGTCTGGTGTCGATGGGGAGCCACTTGAAAATCTTGCAGAGCATGTGGAGGGTGATGAAGCAGGCGGATGAGATTGCGTTGATCTGTTTTTTCATGAGCAGTTTTCTGCCCAGGATGATGCAGAGGATGGAGGCGTGGTTGGTCGGAGTAGGTGAGGGTCTTAGTTTGGTGGGCCACCATGTGTCGTTCCCAGGGGAGGAGTTTCTAAAGATCAGCACTTGTGTCTTGTCTGTGTTGAGTTGTAGGCAGTTGGTTCTCATCCAGTCGTTGATGTTCATCATGCACTTGCGGAAGTTTGTCAGCATGGTGGTGGGGCCTTCTGATAGTGAGAGGATGAGCTGGGTATTATCAGCGTAGGATATAATGTTTAGTCCATGTGATCTTACAACGTTGGCCAAGGGAGTCGTGTAGGTGTTGCACAGGGTGGGGCTGAGTGACGAACCTTGAGGGATGCCGCAGATATTGTTCTTGGGTTCCGATGTGAAAGGCGGGAGGCAGATTTTCTGGATTCTACCTGTGAGGAAGGAGGCGATCCATCTGAGGGCGCTTCCTCTGATTCCGATGTTGTGCAGCTTATTGATCAGGATATGGTGTGATACTGTGTCGAACGCTGCTGGCAGGTCAAGGAGGATGAGGGAGCCATTTTTTGTTGGTCAAGGAGGGATCTGATGTCGTCCGTGGCTGCCCACAAGGTGGTTTCAGTGCTGTTATTGGTGCGGAATCCTGATTGAGAAGTGTCCAGAAGATCGTGGCCATCCAGGTGTTCCATGAGTTGAAAGTTGAAGGCCTTCTTGAGGACTTTGGTGGGGAAGGGGGGCATAGAAATGGATGGTGGTTCTTGAGTTTGTTGGGGTTTGCGAATGGTTTCTTGAGTAGGGGGTTAACTTCTGCATGCTTCCATTCTTCAGGGAATGTGGCCGTGGTGATCAATGCGTTGAGGATGATGGTGAGCTCGCTGATGGTTGTCTTGCTCATGAGGTTGAAGATGTGGTGAGGGCATGGGTCCGTCTGTACCCCTGAGTGGATGGAGATCATGATGACAGTGGTGTCTTGCGTGGCGAGTTGGGCCCAGGTAGTGGGCAGGTGGTCTTGTTCTTCATTTGTGGGGTCAAGATGGCTTGGGAAGTCAGTGGGTTGGGGTTCGAAGTTTCTGTAGATGGTGGAGATCCTGTTGTGGAAGAAGTCTGCAAGGGAGTCGCACAGTTCTTGTGAAGGGGTGATGATGTATTCGGTGGCTGAGGGACAGGAGAACCCTCTGACGATGTTGAAGAGTTCCTTGCTGTGGCTGGAGCTTGCTTTGATGCAGTCGGCCGGGGTGCTTCTTTTCGTCTTTTCAGGAGTTGGTGGTATTGGTTGAGGGCGGTTTTGAAGGAGATTCGATCTGCGGGCTTCCTACTGGTGTGCCATTTCCTTTTGAATTCTTTGGAGGCGCTCTTCAATGGTCTTAGATCAGTCGTGTACCATCTGGCTTGCTTGGAGGATCTTTTGGACGTGGTGGGTTTGTAGGAGGCAACTATGTTGGTGCAGTCTGTGATCCAGGCGGACAAGTTCTTGACTGCCTGATCGAGCTTAGTTGCGATATGAGGGCGGTGGGTGTTGAGGGTGTCAGTCCATTGGCTCTGAGATTGTGTTGCAGCTGGGGTGTGATGTAATGGGTGGTTTGGGGGCACTGTCAGGGAATCACAAGATGGTGAAGTGGACAATGGTATGATCCGTCCAGGAGAGCTCGGTGACATGGCTGTATTTGATTCTATCACTGGCTGTGAAGATCGGGACAAGTGTGTGTCCTGCGATGTGGGTGGGGTTGGTGCCCAGTTGGGTAAGGCCGATGTTGCTCATGCTTTTGAGGAGGTTGGCGGTGATGGTATTGTTGGGGTCTTTGAGGTGAAAGTTGAGGTCGCTGAGGAAAATGTAGTTTTCGGAGTCTAAGGCAAGCGAAGCGATGAAGTTGAGAATGGCATTGCAGAAGCTGGGGCGGGGTTCTGGGGGTCTGTAGACAAATGTGCCTCTGATGGTGGTTTTGCTGTTGTTTCGGAGTTGGAAGTTGAGGTGGTCCATGATTGGCGGGACGTTGTCTGCGGTGGTGGTGCAGTGGATGTTCTCCTTGTGAATGATGGCGATTCCACCTCTGTGCTTGTTGATGCAGTCTTGGTGGGTGATCTTGCAGCCAAAAGGTGTGGCTGTGGCTATGTCGGGCGCGGACGTGGGGTTGAGCCACGTCTTAGTGAGGAAAATTACGTCAGGGTGAGGGTAGGTGGTGGTGTCTCAGTTTCGGTGGCATGCTTGCAGGGAGATCGCACGTTGAGCAGGAGGCAGTGGAGATGGTCAGGGGTGGTCGAGGTAGTCATGGTGGTGATCTCCCTGCATGCTGGAGCTTTGGTGCTGCAGGAGAAGAGGCAGTGCTGGCAGGTGAAAGTTCCAGCTGTGGAGCGGAGGGAGGTGCGGCAGCAGTTATTGTCGAGGAGTCTTGAGTCAAGGGCTTTGAGCTTGGTGGCGGTGTATTGTCAGGTGGCAGTCGGGCCAGGGGTCCTGGTGCTAGGCCCGGTCCAGGCGCAGGTGGGCTGGCATTTCGCAAACCTGTGGTGTGCAAGAGGGGCATCCATTGCGTGAGTCCACACTGGGACCTCCATAAGTTGTCCTGGGAGGTGGGGGGCTGGCGATCAGCGGGAGGTACAGGGCAGGAAAGAAAACAGTGCGAAACAGCAGGAGCAGCAAACAGGGGGCAAACATAACAGAAAAAAACAAAATAAACTAACACCCAATTACAGCAGAAGAGTACAGCTGAGGGGGTTACAAGGCACTAGAGAACAGGAAGTCCCAGTATAGACAAAAGCGATTGGCGGCAACGGGGAGCGGCGCACTGACCAGAGGAAGGTAACAATAAGGTGACAAAAGGGGAGAGAAATACAACAGAAAAGTGACAGTAAGACAAGAATTTGAGAGATATATGAGTGCAATCGAGCCTCAAGTTGAAATGTATTTTATGATCAAGAATGCTTGGAGGGGTGGTTGCACTGGAATTGTTGGTTCACGTTTTTTGGAATGACCTGATAGATTATATAAATGGGGAACCAAAAGTGTTGTGTTTATGCTTAACCTTGCTGGTGTCAGTGTGTTCTGTGTTGCAGAACCCTAACTTCTGGGTCTAGTGCTGCCAGTGTGAAGCATGAGCAGACCTGTCTGGCGGATGTCTGGGGCTACGGTGAAGGTACGTGGAAATACAATTCTGCATGCAATCTCTTTTCAAAATTGGCGACAAGCTGCCCCACATATCGTACCCACAGCGTTAGATATATTTTGGACACAATTAAATTGTATGCAGAGCAATCATTGAGAAATTGCAAAACAGAATCCTGTGCAAGACGGTGCATGAAGGAACTACATACTAAGAGCTCATTCGAGAAGCAGATAATGGGGAATGTTTTGTTGCCCATGTACTGTGGGGTGTGACGGAAGCTGTCCATCTATGTGTTACCTTTTTGACTGAGGTATTAGTATGTTTTATAAATATTCTCACAGCACGCGCCACAATTGATCATTCGTACTTGGAACGCCCTATGCTGCAGAGGCACGGAGGATCGTCTTTGGCATTGCAGTAAGCTTCTGAGGAGGCCATTGCGTCACACGTGTCAGATGTTAGGTCATGCTGCATGGCTGGATGCTTTAGCGATGTGGGTGCCATCTTTGTTGTATATTCAAATCAATTTAGTGTCACATTCGCGAGCAACACCACATCGCATTCGCATCACTACACTGGAAGCAAAGGATTTTGAGTTGCCAAAGTGTTGTTTTTTGCTACACTTTTTCCTCAGCCACACGGCACGGTACGTGACAACTTTACATCCTCTGCAGCTGTATAATCATTATATTATTTGCATATTTTAACTGTTGCTCCTACAGTTAACATTTGTGATGCAATTTTTAGAAACATTAAACTTAATTTCCCCTCAAACATTTTTTGTTTCTGGGTCAGAACCTGGCATAAAGTGGGAGAAGTGGAAAGACTATTTTTTAAATTATCAGGGCAGATGTACAATAAAATGTCGGAGTGTGGAGCTGCGCCAAATTTGGCAGCACTGCGCTCCAACATTTCCAAAATGCAGGGATGTGCCGTATTTACAACAATACGGTGCACCCCTGTGTGTTCCCTATGCTTGCGCTAAAATTGGCTGCCTAGCACCATCGCAGGCACCCTTGCAGCATAGTGCAAGGGTGCCTGCGGTGCAGGGAATGATTGTTTATCTGCAAGAAGGTGTCCCTTCTTGCACATAAACAATGAATAATGGCGATTTGGTACTTCTATGTGCACACATAGAAGTAGTATATCGTCATTATTTTTTATTGATTGTTTATGTGCAGAAAGGGACACCTTCCTGCACATAAACAATCATTCATGGTGTTTTGCTCTTTCTATGTGTGCTGCAGAATGTATTAAAAGTATTTCTCCTCATTTCACCATTCTCACACCTGCTCTTGCATGACGTTAGGTTTTGGGGCTGCCTCAAATTTACAGATCCTCGTAAATCTAGGGCAGCGTCAAAAAGCAATGGGTGTTGCATGAAACGCCCACAGCAACACCCATTGCACGCCCCTTTCACGCAGATACCTGCGTTAAAGGGTACAATATTTACAAATTGGAGTTAAGCCATAAAAAATGGCTTAACGCCACTTTGTAAATATGGAGCAGGGTATTGCGCCACAGGAACGTCTTTAAATGTGACGTTCCAGTGGCACAATGTCCTTGTAAATATGCCCCTCTATTCCTGCACTTGAGGGTGAGGATGAATTAACCCCTGAAAGAAAGACATTCTATTGCATTGATAAGGACTTGGAGGATTAAAGGCAGGTAGCAGGATGGAGGAAAAACCAAGAAAAGCAGGAGTTGGAGATGTTTTTGAACACACGCTGGAGGATTTGAATGCTTATTTTATGCTAGCTGTCTGTGAGTCAATAGATTGATTTAAAGTCTTTCAAATAGAACCAGGACTAAAAGAAGGAATCAATGACTATGTTGCTTACTTGAAAAGATTAGCAGTGTCCTGCAGATTTGGAAACTTACACGATAAACTTAGAAGGGATCAAATTACTATTCGGACAACTGATTGCAGATTGAGGATAGATTATGAGTGAATGGAGAGTCATTGCTGAAGGATATCATAGCCATAGTCTAAAAAGTTATGGTCAATCAGAGTCAGAGTGAAAGGGTTATGACTGGTAAAATAAAAAATAGTAAGGCATTTGCCAACACTGAAAAAGAAACAAAGAAAGTTTATGATGCTAGTAACAAAATGGAAAGTAGTGCTAAAGGGGGGAAGAATGAACTAAAATGTAGATGCTATAGGTGTAGTAGTACAGAGCATTTTGTCAATAGCAAATCTTGCCTGGTTTTAAAACAAAAGTGTGCAATTTGTGGCATTATTGCTAACTTTGCAAGAGTATGTAAATGAAAAAATAAAGGTGATAAAATGAGGAAATCTGACAGAATGAAGTGTATTGCCACAGATGAAATTCATCCTCTGAGTTTGCCAGTAGAGACGGTGGGTGAGTGCTATGTGTGACAGATGATGTCAGTGTGGAAGTAGTAGGCAGGATAATATAAAGAAATCTATGTGTGACATGAAATTTGGTGGTATAAGTATGAACAGTGCTGCAGACTCAGGATCTCTGTACACAATCATTAATGATAGGGTTTAGAAGGATATATTTGCAAAAGAGGAGAGGGATAGGAACCACTAGATATTTCTCCAGAGAGTTTTAAAGGAAATCCCATTGATTTGGTAGGATTTAGAATTTAGAAGATTATATTTTGGGTTCAAGAACAGAGTAGCAGAAAGAAAATTGTATATATCAGTTACTGGTCCTGTGTTGGGTGGATATTGGAGGGTGAAACATGGTGTTAGATCCAAATATTCCAGAGATTGTGCTTTTGGTTTCTAGTGTAAGAAATGTAGAACAGTGAATGGGCAAAGTCTTTTCTACAGTTTTATCTGGAACAATTGGAGAATTGAAGGGGTTTATGCACCGTATCATCTTAAAGGAGAAAAGTGCTCTATGTGTACACAAAGTGAGAAATATTTCTTTTTCTATTAGAGAAGTGGAGTTGAACTAAATAATTTGGTGGATACTGAAGCTATAGAACCCATAGAATCATCTGATTGGGTGTCACTATTGGTAGTCACGAGACAGTGTGTTTGTAAATGGACGTAAAGGAGTTAAATAAGAACATTTTGGTTGATAAATTTCTATTACCAAAAATTCAGGAAATGTCGAAAACAAAAGGGATACAGTGCTTTCCTACCATAGATCTGACAGCAGCTTACCACCAAGTACCTTTCTATAGAACATTAAAAGATGTACCACATTCATTACTCAATTTGGCAGCTTTCAATTCCACAGAATTCAGTTTGGATTAGTTTAGCAGCAGTTGTTTTCAAACGTCTTCTGTTTATATTATTGAAGGATGTTAAAAAAAACGTAATTTCTTTCAAGATGACATTTTAGCATTGGGGAAATTTAGGGTTGAACACGATGATGTATTAAGGAAGGTATTAAGCATGCTACAAGATAACGGTTTACCAGCTGAATTTAAAAAAAAAAAAATTGCACAACACAATGTAACGCATCTTGGTCACAAAATAGATGGTAATTGAGTGAAATCCAAAAGAGAGCTGATTGAAAATATGAAGAATGTCCCAGCTCCTAAAAATAAGGATGATGTAAGAGCGTTTTTAGGGTTAGCTGAGTCTTATGCAAAATGTATTAGATATTTTGTGGACAAAACACGCATAATTGGAGAGTGTCCTACCAGTCGCGGACACACTTCTTCGAGATGCCGGAGGAGGTATTTCACTGGACGGACGAAGTCGTGAAACTCAAGCCTCATACTCCACCCAGATTTGATTCATATTTCTCATCCGGCGGGCCCGGGCGTGGATCCCCCGGTGCTGTGGGCAAGCAGCGCCGCCGATCGCGCTCTAAGAAAAGATCCAAAACCCACAGCAAGTCCCGTAGGCGATTGACAGACGATCAGTCGGAGCCCGCAGCATCCTAATTGATACTCCGCCAAGATGTATAAAACCTTAACAATTCGGACGATAAGAACACTTGGGCTACAATTGTACATATGTTCCTCTGCTATTAGACATTATTATGCGCAGGGGACTTATATTGGGGATCCATTGGCTGAATGCTGCTTCTACTCCCTGTTTGGGGTGGGGGACATATCATGCCGCGATAGGTACTTCAATGTTTATGAGGTATTGGGGGGAGGGTTAGGGGATTAATGGGAAGTTCTTGTTTAATACTAGTGCCATAACCAGCTATTACATATGTGGTATCCGGGTCGACCATGTCACCCAGGTACATGCATTCGTCCACATACCCCACTGCCAGACATGACATCTAACTTCATTAAGCAAAGGGAGGTGCGCCAGGTGATGAAGTCAAATCAGTCTTGTTATTTCAAAAATCTTTATTCATACTTTTTCTTCCATCGAATACAATTCCTCATAAAAACAAACAGCTCAGCCAACGCGTTTCGTTCCAAACAGTGGGAACTTCGTCAGGGCTGAAAACCAATTAACACAAAAACCAATTCAACAAGACATTACATAAACCAAAAAAGTATAAAGAAAATGCATAAACTAACCCACAATGTAATAAACACAGGGCATGCATAAACTACTCCATTTAAACAGATCCTAAATAGGAAGTGCATCCCCACCCTGGACCATCCGGGTCCAAGAGTGGTACTATTAAGACGGTAAAGATACCAGCGTCTGGTCCCCTCTGAACAGTCATAATGGGACTAGCATGTGCAAGAATTACTGATAGTGAGAGAGACACGAAAAAACACAACCACATAAAAAATCTAACCACATAAAAAAAAAAAAAATTAATACACAGTGACAACCATAACCGGGTAGACACAAATCATGAGCACACTTAAGTACATAGATATAAACATCGTAATACATATGGAAGAGCTAAGGCGAATCACACAATATCAAGAGAAACATGTAAAAAGATCCAGAGTTTGGACACATGAACATGAAGTCATATTCAATTTGCATGTATGGTGAAATGATATCATTCCATTCATAATTAAAATAAAAGTTTCCCAAATATGGGATTAACATTTGTGAGCAACTGGCAGCGTGACCCAAGGCCCTATGTTGTCCAAGAGGCATGATTATTAATGATAGAGTTTTCAGAATGTACAGATCAATAGAGTGATATAGGGGTGAAAAAACAAAGGGGAAAAGTAGAAGTGTGAGAAAAAAAGTAGCATCCAATTCTAAGTACCCTGTGGCTCAAAAGTCTCACCTTGAAAAATAATATCTGTAAACTCAATCTTCCAAGACAAATTGATATTCTTATTCCAACTCCGTATGCCGGAAAAGGTCGTAGTTCCTCAGGGCATCATCCTGCCCATTATTGAATACCTAGTGTGAATAATACCAGTTAAACACTAGCACAGTGGCGCACAAAATATCATCTGGCTCCTTAGCTGGAATGTCCGCGGCCTCCTCGACAAGATCAAACGGGGAGCCGTACTCCGACAGGCTAAACGCTATAAAGCGGAAGTCCTACTTCTACAAGAGACCCATCTACTGGGCACTAAGACACCATGCCTGGCAAGATTTGGATTTGTTCAAACCTTTTATTCTGGGTTCACTAGGGGTTCCCATGGTGTAGCGATCCTCATCCACCGTAGCGTTCCATTTGTCCACTGCAGGACGTGGTCAGACCCACAAGGCAGATTCATAGTAATCACCGGAACACTATATGGTGAGCCCCTCGTTCTCGGCAGTGTATATGCCCCCCCCTAGCGTGGAACCTCATAGAGCGCTTGACAACACTCTGAACTGGGATTCCACCATGCCTGACGATAGGGGGAGGGGACTGGAATGATGTACTATGCCCAGTGGGAGATAGATGGTGCAGCGCAGGGCGATTGGCAGCTGTGCGAGAGTCAAAACTACTGCCCTTGATTCAGGGGATGGGGTGGGTTGACTCTTGGAGGCTGCTACACCCCACGGAACACGAATACACATACTTCTCTGGAGTACATGAGTCCTTCTCCCGCATAGACTACATATTTATATCTGCACCTCACACCCCACATATTAAAGTCCGCCGAAATCCTGCCCCGGGGCCTGTCCGACCATTCGCCAGTATCTCAACAATTATGCCTCGACCCTAAATGCTCCCCGTTCCGCTGGCGGCTCTCGCCATGGTTGCTGCAGGACGAGCAATATAGGCTACATATCCATTCGTCCATCACCGATTATTTTTCACATAACAAAGGCACGGTCGCATCCCCTACAATCTTATGGGAAGCTATGGAACCTACACTTAGGGGGGTGGACATCTCATTTTGCGCTGTGCTGCGTCGACAGCGCCATGAGAAGTTATTACAGACTAAGGACCGGCTGATTGACTTAGAGCGCAGAAGCAGAGAAGAGGACGGAGGCGCTGCGCGCAGACAGCTGCTTAGCACACAGCAAACACATGCCAGTGAGTTGCTGGACGAAGCTAAACTCTACTGGCTTGCTACCCGTAGCCGGATTTACCAGTGGGGTGACAAGTCCAGCACCTTACTCCATCGCTTATGTCAACAGACACTATTCCCACAGACCCTCCGAGGTATATGTGGCCCAGATGGGAAGATACTCACAGACCCATCGCAAATCGCAGCTAGCTTTGCCAATTACTTTACAGATCTCTATTCCCCCTGGGAGACCCTGCCCACGGATACTATTCATAGGTTCCTGGCAGACCTGCCCCCGCGGACTCTCTCTGACTCTGTACGCGAGGCCCTCGATGCTCCACTGTCGGCTGAGGAGATGCAAAAAGCATTAATGGATATGAGCTCAGGCAAGGCACCCGGCCCAAATGGCTTCCCTTGTGAATTCCTCAAAAAATACCAATCTCAATTGATGGTGCCATATCTGGCGGCCCTCAACGCCGCTGTGGATGAAGGCTGCCTTCCACCGGACTGGAGACAAGCATAGATAGTCGTTTTCTTAAAGCCGGGCGGGCCGCCTGAACTTTACTCTTCATACCGCCTGAATTCTCTCCTCAACGTCGAAGCCAAACTCCTGGCTAAGGCAATTGCTAATCGCTTAGGCCCACATATTACAGACCTGATCCACCCTGACCAGGCCGGATTTATGCCCAGTCGTGCCACAGGGCATAATATTCGCTGTGTGCACAATGCCATTGCTGCCGTGGACCGACTCGATGGACCGGCTGCACTCCTCCTCGCAGATATTGACAAGGCTTTTGATTCGCTCAGTTGGACTTATCTCTTCGCTTTGCTTAGCCGCCTGAATATTGGCCCTTGCCTTCTGACTTTAATACATCTTTTGTATACCGACATCACAGCTTCAGTCCGAGTGGCCGACTCTATTTCGGGAAGCTTTGCTATTGGGCGGGGAACTCGTCAGGGATGCCCCTTTCCCCATACCTATTTGCGCTGGCCATGGAGCCGCTGGCTGCGTGGGTGAGAATAGATGCTCAGATCTATGGCTTTGAGTGGTCGCGGGAGGTCTCGGACTGCATAGCGCTCTATGCGGATGACGTGCTGTTCTTTCTCGCGCAACCCAATAGAACTGGCCTACGCCTGCTCAGAATTATGAAAATTTTTGGCCAAACCTCTGGCCTCTACTTGAATCGGGGTAAATCCTTTCTGTGGCCCCTGCGTGGAGGAGATCAATTGGGCGGATGGTCGCGAGAGGTGACGGTGGTCCCCAACGGTTTCAAATATTTGGGGGTGTTCCTCTCGGCTACTCAGTCCATCTCATGGGACAGGTATCTGGCCCCACTGTGGACACAGACAGGGGACCAGGTGCGCTCGTGGTTGCACCTACCACTGTCCCTGTTCGGCAGATCTGCCATATTTAAAATGGTCTCATTGTCCCGTCTTCTATATCAGCTTCAGAATCACCCATATCCGATACGGCCCTCATGGTTCTGGCAACTAAATGCAATCCTTGCTCGGTTCCTTTGGGAGAGGGGGTTACAGCGCGAGTGGCCTTGTGGACCTGCTTCCAGTCTACAAATTGCGGCGGCATGGCTACTCCGGATATCCAGGCCTACCATACAGCTTCACATCTTCTCATCCTGAATGACTGGTGGTACGGAGACAGAAGAGATCCAGCGTATGCAGTTGAGCGTTGGCTGATGGATGCCATGCCACTACATACGGTCCTATATTCCGGCCCGACACTTAGAGGACTGCCGCCTGCGACAAGGACGGTTTTTATGACCTGGAAACGAGTACTACGCACAATGGGATGGTGGGGTAAATTGACAAAGGAAACCCCTCTGTGGCATAATGGCCTGCTGCCACAGTTGGCGCAGCTGTCCGGGTTTCGGGGTAAGGAGGCTATCGGGATTGACACAGTGGGGGCGGTTATGCATGGTCGGAACTTAAAATCCTTTCAGGAACTCCAGACAGAATATGCCATGCCCCGTTCGCAATTCTACAGATACCTCCAATTCCGACATGCCTTCCCCCCGTATTTAGCACAGCAAGCAGATATACCTGACTTCAACCCCGTAGAAGGTGTGGGAGATCACAAAATAACTAAAATCTATTGCACACTTCCGACTAATAGCCCGACTACATTAAATAAAACTCGGGACGCGTGGCAGCTGGATCTCGGCCCCTTGAACGAGGATGATTGGGTGGAGGCGGTGGAGTCCCCGCGCAGCGCAGTGATTGCGGCCCGCTTGAGACTTATTCAATTTAAATACCTCCATCGGGTCTACTTCACTAGATATAGGCTTTGGCGCACTGGGCTTGTCGCCTCCCCTCACTGCCTGCGTTGTGGGGCCGCAGAAGGCACCTTCATACATACGGTATGGCAGTGTACGACTTTACTGAGGTTTTGGAGGGGGGTGACCACTTGCCTTTCGGATGTCCTAGGATGGTATATCCCACTTTCGCCACGTTTGGCTATGCTTCACATTACTGAGAGATTGGGTGGCAACAGATACAAGCGTCACTTGTTGTTTCTTGGCTTCACATTAGCTAAACGTGATATTGCCAGGGCGTGGAAGGATGTGTCTCCGCCATCTGTCGCAATATGGAAGAGGGGCCTAGATTTCTCTATGGGTTTGGAAATACCTGTTTTCAAGGCGAGGTGGTGCCCCCAGAAACATCCTAAAATATGGAAGAGGTGGGCAGATTATAGAGGGCTTTGCTTGGAACGTTTTCCTCCCATGTCTGCTATTGAGGGACTGCCGGGATGACTGTTTTGTGTTATGACCCAAATTTTGATCATATTTGCTTTCAAACTGGATGGCTCGGATCTTTGTATCTCAGATCTTTTTATTTTCTCTGTAAGTTGATTATGGCACTACTGTTTATTTTAAAAAGTTTTATTCAAACATTTCTATTTCATAAACGGCGTTATTGCAATATTGAAAATGTTGATATCAGTATTATTGTCAATTACTGTACATTACTGGCGTTCCTGGTTGTACCAGGTATGTATGGGCTGTCAAAAATAAAATTATGTTTGGAAAAAGAAAACATGCATAATTGGACAACTATTGAAGAACAAATCTATAATTGTGTGAAATGTAGAATGGCAACAAGATTTTGATGACATTAAGGAATATGTATATAATGAAACTCAGTTGCAAGGAATTTGATCCAAATTTATGCACTATTGTCATTATTGATGCGAAAAACAAAGGGGCATATTCACAAGGAGCTATCGCCGAATTAACGGCACTTTATCGCAGCCAAAGTCGTGATAAATATACCTCCCCATTCACAAGCTGGTGTAAACAGCCCACAGCACCAGTTTCCCCGCGATAGCAGCCTCAAAAAACATCGCCACAGAGGACCCGCGCAACTATCGCTAATGAGATGCAGATTGGGCGTTCCCGTGCCAAAAGGCGCGACAACATCACACCTCGACATTCACAACGACCAGCCACATCGGCGATAAAAACACAAAACCGGCGATAAGCCGCGTTAGCACCAGGAAATCTACACCTGCTCTGACCTGGTGTAAAGTCCGACCAAAGCCTGCACCACAAAAGGGAGCACAGCCCAGAGCCACACATGAAGGACAACAGATGCCCACGAGCAACTAAACATGCAGCACGGACACCCAAGAGGGCCACAACACCCACCGACACAACACCCAGGTCCGCAACACCCCCCCCCCCGGGACCACCCCCAACCCCGGACTAAGAAACTGCACACCAACACCACGAATCCCAAAACAAACATTTTGCCTGATGTCGCACAAGCAAGAAAATAAACATACATGCGTGGCCAGAAAATGGAGAATCAGTCATACAGCAATGCAATCACCAACACAAAACACCATACAAACAAAAGCAGAAACAACCCTTAGGATGAGTCCTAGCGGCTCCTCACTGGACAATCCGTAGCACACAGCCGGGAAGACCAAATCCAAGAGAAGAAGGTGTGCCATGCGCCCAACAAAGGAAAGAGAGGGAGAGAGCAAGGGAGAGAGACGGAGTGAGATAGCACAAGCAGCGCAAGGCCGCTCGGGCACCTGGCTCCACATGCCAACATGTGTGTGTGCATCGCCATCTGTACACCATGAGCCCAAGGCCGTGTCCCAATATCAGCGCCAAAGCCACATCACATTCCGAAAACGCAAGTAGTAGTCAGACAAACATCAGGGAGGAAAGCACCATTGTCCCAATGCAGAAGGCGGGAGGACACCGGCACCTCTGACCTTGGTCCAGAACGCGCCTGGAACACCCTGATAGAGATGCAATGGCAGATGGGGACGACTCCCACACCACGCATTCCGCAAATGAACCATCCGACTTATCCACAGCCCACACACAGAAGCCCCTGCCTGTGGTATCCCCGCATGGGATGCCCTTGACACTCACGGAAACAGCAACCCATTACCCACAACGTTGCACACACATTCGAATCATTGCTCAGAGCTGTGGCATATCCTCCACACAACTGCCGCAGTTCAGAAGAGTGCCGGTTCACGAGACGCACCAACGCAATGGCAGGCCATACCGGGCACATGCACAACCCCCGTCACGTGGAACAGTACCGTGCACGTATGCTGCATTTACTGGGCGCACTGCCACTGGCAGTGCTGCGGATCAGTTACAGGCTCAGCTTCCGCATTGCCCACGTCACCTGCGTCCAGCCCTGGTTCCACTGCCGAACATGCACATTCGAGTGTCCCATGGATGTCTGCCTATCCAACACAACTGTTGATGAATTGGACTATGACTTGTGTCTGCGCCCCCTGTTGGATCACGAACAGGAGTGTAACCGAGATAGCCATGCATGGGATGCCTTGACATACTGAGTATGTATTGGTAGTTGTGCATGGGAGATTGCACAATTTCTCGTGTGCAGTGACCACATCGAGGCGCACCCCTATTGGGCTGTGTTGCGGATCGGTGAGACGGCGTGGGCTGAGCACACCTGCCCGGACCACCTAATGGATTGGCTCACCGTGGTGTTCCTTGAACACGACAACGACGTACTATTGGAACACATTGCACATGAAGCTGCACGGGCATTCATGGACGAGTAACTACGTTCCTGCAGTCACATCCGATTGCCACCCACAGCACATGGCCCAACAACTTGTTGCATCGTGGGGATTGCCCACATATCCCACCACAACAGAGGACACGTCTGCCTTCGTTCGGGCTCTGGATGCATGTGCGTGGAACAACGCGTGTGTACACACACCTGTGCAAGGTGACGCAGGTCCATGGTCGGAGCAACACAGCGTCGTTTGGCAACGTTGCCAATTCGGACACACTGCTGGGGGAGAGCACACACATGGCAATGTAGCACGGCATGTGAACCTGTCCGACCCTCACACCTGATCACTGTCAGCAGAGCAGACAATCGGCGCACTCCGGAGGCAGAGCACTATGCAGATCCCATGTGCAGTGAGTCGTGCCCCCTCACACGGGGCAATGGGCAGACGCCAAACAACACATGACTCATCCAGCAAGGCAAGGTGGGCTGTGAGCGTTGCCATCCGTGATGAATGTTGTCCATTTTAGCCCCGACATTTTCTGAACCTCGACATGTACCCATGCTGCGTGTAAGTGTCTTAAGCATATCCCTGCCTGCTGTGGCCGTTGCCTCGTCCGTACTGACACGCACATGCCAATAAAGTCCATGCCACTCCACTGGTGTCTAACTGTGAGGTGTGTTGTTTAGATTGTCCACTCGTGTGCCACAATGAGCATCGTCCCTACACAGGGAGGAACTGACTGACGCATGTGCAATGTGGGTGTGTCCCTTTGGCAAGCTCCACCTCTGTGAGCCAGACATTGTTTTTGGATATGTGCTGAACGACATGTGCACTTACGTGACGTCAGCAATGTGAGTATAGTGTCCAACCACTGACCATGTGGAGCAATGTCATATCTCACTACAGAATGTGTCCACACAGATGTGTGTGAGTAGGTATGCGACGTGAAGTTCTGTTGTCACATGTGGTGTAGGACACCACTCCTGGCCTGCTTTCGTTTGGGTCAGTCCTACACACAGCCCTATTCAACACATGGATGTGTGCCTACGTTGGGGGGTTGTGTGATTGTTGTTGATGTGCAATGGGGACACAGCTAGTACTCACCTTCACAGTCATCCAATTGGCCATGTGTCTCAGGGATACACATGCGCATAGATGTCAGTTACCAGGGTATACCTTCATGTGCAATCATGGTCCCCACATCCAGCCATACTTCCATACGTGAGTGAACATAGTGATGACACATCTGTGTGATTTAGAATGTTTGATTCACAGTCAGGTGATTGACGGAGCTGGAGCTGTACATGGCCATCCAAGCCCACATCACATGGAAGCCCAGTGGTGGGCCAACCAGAGTCCTTTGGGGATTGCACAGTGATTGGGAAGAGGGAGAGTGCAGTCCGCAGCAGGATAGCTGTGTAATTGGCCAGCGGTGAAGAAATGGCAGTCCGTGTCGGGGTCCGGGTGAATGTCGCAGAGTGTTCCGGGGGTCAGTAGGAGGTGTTTCCCAGGCCATGATGCATAGGTCATAACCAGGCAGGGACAGGCCATACGGCGGTGATGGATGCTACTGCCTCCTTCCTCACACAGTAGTTCCCATCCCCTTCTTACTCCCCTGATACGGGTTCTGTGTCCGGTGTGTCCGGTGTGTGTGGCGGGGTGATGGCTGCATCACTGTGTGCCACGGACACATCAGGGGTCGGAGCTGTGTGTGTCGATGTTCCCGCTGCAGTCATCTGGGGACGGCTCAGTGGCAGCAATGGCAAGATGAAGTACTGCAGGGCATTGAAGTTCCCAGCTACTACTCGCTGGTGTCCATCGGTGGCAGACATCCTTCCAGCCTACATCTGCTCCATGGTCTCCATTGACCTCCGCATCTGTGCCAACTCTGTGCTGTCATGGCTGGTGCCTGTCTGCCCACACAGTTCTTGTGTACGATTCATGGCACCAGCGAGGTCAGCCAAGGTCTGTGGCGGAGCATGGTGCATACCGGGGGTGTCCGATAGGGACTGTACGTGGTCCCTGATGGGACTCAGACACCCACGTATTGCATCGAGTTTGGCTGCCATGAGTTCGAAACCCACCCGCAGCTGTTCAGCCAACTCCACCTGGGAAGACCACACACATTGTATGTACTCTATGTATTGGTCGGGGGGTCCTGGGAGACAGCCGTGGTGGTGTGTGTTTCCTGCTGTGTGGTCTGTGCAGGTGGTGGGGTCACCTGGAGGCAGCTGGCCTGCCCTGCTCCTGGGGATGGGGTGCAGAGACTGTCCAGCATCCGTTGGAGGGTATCTTGACATATGTGCAGGTTGTCCTCTACATCATCAATGATGGGGTTTGTGGTCTGCTCTGCAGTAAGTGTTGATTGTCCCTCTGAAATGTTAAGGGGAGATGCAGGTTAACAGAGTTTCACATGTATGTTGTTGATTTGCAGATGTTTACATTCAGACTGCATGCCAATGTACATTGTGACTGTTTTGGGGGAGCTGGCTATTTGATGGCAGTCAGTGTGTTTTTCGGATGTGTGGTAGTACCCGTTCATTATCATCACACAGTGTCAGGCAATGCCAGATGTGAGTGGACAGTTACTACGCACGAGCGGAACCTGTTGTGAGCTCTGTCCTGTGGTGCTGGTGTTGCACATTGTACCACATTGCCGTCATTGCGGATGTCCTGTGATTGCTATGTGTGTGTGCTGCATTGTGGGGGAGTTGCCCCTGCAGCTCTGATTTCATGTAGCCTTCTCCCTTTGAGGCGGGGTGCCTTTGAATTGTGTGCTTTTCGGGGCCTGATTTGCTTTTGACTTGGGTCATATGTGCTCTCGGACAGATTTTGTGGCCTGGTGCATTGTTCGTCTGCTGCGTGTATTGTACGGCATGGGTTGTGGGTGCACGTGGACATGTCGGAGTGTGACCTGCTCCTTTACGGATGTTATCCGCACTGGGCTACCTCCATGTCGATTCGTGGGCCATGTCATTTTTTTTGGGCTGCTGTCATGCTATCGGACATGCAGTGTTACTTGCATAGTCAGTGTGGGTCACAGAGCCGCTGCTTTGCTGGATTCAGCACATGTGCATGGGTCGGTTGTGATATTGGTGATAGGGGGGGGGCCCCTCTGTGCACATTGTGGATGGGGGCCTACTTGGCGTTTCTATGTGTGCTGCAGTGTGCCAAGGCAATCAGGGACATGTTCCACAGTCATTGAGGGTGTGCTGTGTGCTACACGTAATTGTGCATGTGTGCCATTGTGCCCATCTCCCCCCGTCCCCCCGTCCCTAGTCGTTACTCACCCTGTTGCTGTTGGGTCAGGTCGTATCGTGCTGTGTCCAGGCCCCCCAATCCTGCCACCGTCTCCTCACTGCTGACTGTGGCCACCATTTGCTCCAGCTCATCCAGCTCCTCCTGTGTCGCAGGACTCCCACCTCCAGTCGCCGTTGCTGCCTCCCTGTTGGCGGCGAGCTTATGTTTGGTCTGCCTTTTCAGATCATGCCAGCGCCTCTTGACCTCCTCCAGTGACCTCCTCGACACTCCGACTGCATTGACGTTGGTAACGATGGCCTGCCATTTTTGGGTTTGGGTTGCCAATGCCGCAGTGGAGGTGCCGAACAGTTGTTGATGGTGTTCGGTCACCTCCGTGACGATGATCCGGTCTTCCTGCGGACTGAACCCCGTCTTCCTCTTCCTCTTGTCCTTGCCCTTCCCCGAACGCGGGGTTCCTGGCTGGTCCTCCGTGGGGCTTGTGGTGTTCGGCTTGTCCTCTGCACTTGGTCCGGGTGCATCCATGTTGCTACGCAGTTTGAATTGTTTTTGGTCTTTTTTCTTTCTTTCTTTTATGGTGCTTTTTCCCGCCGGACGCGTGGGATTTGCAGGCCTGTGGCTGGTGTTCGCTGATTTCTGTACCGCGATTGGCCTCATCGCATGTTTTTTTGCGTTCGCGTTTCGCATTTTTTCGGCGTGGCGTTGATTTTCACGATGACATTTGATGCGTTATCTGGTGACTATCGCATGCTACCGCCTTGTTGTGAATTCCACGTTGACACGGGGTTATTTTCCCGCGCTAGGCTGCGATATTGAAAGTTGTGTTACGCTACTCTTGCGGTAGTTATCACACGTTCTTGTGAATATACCCCAAAGGCTTAGATTTTGCCCTATCTCAGAAAGAAACTGATGGATGTGAGGTAGTTATTGCCTTTGCATCAAGATCTTTGACCCCAGTGGGGGAGAAGTAGTCCATCATTGAAAAAGAGACACTTGCTTGTGTGTGGGGTTTGGAAAAATTTAGACAGTACATTTGGGTAATGTCTATAATATTGATAAGTGACCATAAACCACTTGTAAAAGTCCTTACTTCACAAGGAATAAAAAAAAGCAACTACAAATATTGCAAGAAATTTCTGGAAGTAATTATACCATTGAATATTTTCATGGTAATAGAAATAGAGTTGCTGATTTTTTTAAGTCGAATGCCTGTGCTACTAATGTGGTACCACAAAATGTCTGAGAAGATTAGCAGCTCACATTCTTTACAATTCCACCACCCAATCTGAAAGGTTTTTACACATACTCTGGTGATTTAACAATGTGGTATTTTCACTTTAATTTAGGAAATATGTGTATTTTGTTCAGAGGATCCGGTCTATTTATAAGACAAAGACAATGAGTGTCTTTTTTAAGCGACGAAGAATGTGACGTGAACTTATACTCAATAATTTCAAAATAACTATAACAAACATTTAAACAAACATGAATACAAAATCTTGATCCAATGGAACGAAGAAAATACCACCATGAGACGACTGCAATGTTAATCAGAACAAGGAAATGGGAAGAAATGCCCTATACAGAATAGTTTTCCAGGGATTCATTTGATAGATTCGTTCTAGCCTCATAAAGTACGAATAGCTCCTTTAATTTCACAATGACCAAAGTCATGTCAAAAGGAATGGTGCTTCACAATTTCTCGCCAAGGAGGATAAAAATATGTCTCTTTTATTTATGGTTTTATAATTTGCACTATCTTTCTCTGTATTGCTTGGCTGCCCTCCAGAGCTTAAATGTATCACATATGCATCACATAAAAAGTCCTTGGTTTAATACCATTCTTTATTCAGCTGTGCAGGTTAACACTGAGTGTGAGGGTGGTCTGTTTTACTTTCTGTGCCTGGAATGTCACCTTTAAAGTTCCAATAATAGTCTGACACATAACTTAGTGAACTGAAATAAAAACTAGACTTTGGGTACGGTAAATTACTTCTCTGTGGCAATGAATATTGTGCCCCAATTTCACTTGATCAAAATTATGTCTCAAGTACATGACAGAGTTGGTGATTAAAGTAAGGTCAAAATCAGCATTAAAACAGCCCTTAGGTCTCTCCCATTAGACGTATTGGTTTTTCCGATCTTTGCTGGCCTTAAAATAAAATGAATGAATCAGACGCTGTGTCGTTTTGTGGGCTCGCACTTGCACTCAACAGCAAGCATCCCTACAAAATGATGTGGGCATTTTTGCTCTTTTTATTTACAGATCTGAGATGGGTCAGATCTTGATAATTAAAAATGGAGCATGAAAGTGTAATGCTAGTATTACTGCCCCCCAATCACGTGCCACTCTGCGTTGGTATAACTCTCTTTATTAGGCAAAAGGTAAAGTCGAGGAGAGCGCCGGGAACACGTCCGTGCCGCTCCGATGTCTGGCGCTTATTGCACCGCCAAGATGGCGGCCGCGCTGACGTCATCGCGCCTGCGCGCGACCACTAGAGCGCAACACTACATATCTCCCTTCTTTATCAAACACACAAAACTTATAACAATAGGAAGGTAGTCCCATAGTCTCTCGGCCGGGAGTTACTTCATTTCTCCCAAATCATAGTCTCTGTATCTGGCAGGTCTTACTACAAGTCTCCCTGCCCTTGTACGTCTTACCGGAGTGGAGGTGGATACTTCTCCCCTTCCATCTGCTCGGCTGGCTGGCGTTTCTCCTTGTCCTTTAGGGCTCTCTCTCTCCAGAGTCCTACTATTGTCCTCCTGCCATTCCTCGGTTATTAGATTATCATTCTCGTCCTGCTCTTCCCTATTTCCTTTTATTTCTTGGTCCATCTCTTCTTCTCCTGGGGTTGTCTCTCTTGCTGGCAACCTTTGTTCCTCATGTGTCATTGATCTTTCTTCTTTGTCCCACTGTAGTATCTTGTTGCATTTGGACATGCGATCTTGCGACCAGACGTTCCCATCACTGAGTAAAGCAGCTCTGTTGTACACTTGTTCGACTTTCAGGGGCAGGCTGTACTTGCTGTCTCCTTTCCTCCTCAACTGGGCAAGTTTGACTCTAACCCATTCCCTGTTTCCAAGGACGTTCCTTTCACATTGCGTCTCTTATTGTACTGTTCTGTGTACGTTCTCTGGGCTCTCTCTAAATTGTGGTGCACGACTGCCGGGGACCATTTACTCGTGACCGTCTTTTTCTTTCCACGCTAGATTGTCCCTCGTGAACGGCTCACGTCCTCTTAGGATTTGGAACGGGCTGTATCCTGTGCCGGTTGGTGTGATTCGGTAGGCCCACAGCATACTTCTCACTTCTTTCTCCCAGTCCTTTCCCATTCCTATGGCTGATTGGATGGACCCCATTATTACTCGATTAAACCTTTCAGCAAGACCATTCCCTGCCGGATGGTAGACCGCTGTGTGCTTGATTTGGATGCCGTTTCGTTCCATGTACCGGTTCCACTTCTCTGATGTGAATTGAGGTCCATTGTCGCTCAAGATGGAACGAGGAATACCCTCTCTGAGGAAGGTAGCTGTAAGAAACTTCAGCACTGTCTCTGTGTCCATCACCTCCTGTATGTCCAGTTCTGGCCACTTAGAATATCGATCTATGAGAACTACTACGTATTTTGGGTTCCCTTCCGCATCCAACACCGGACCAAGAATGTCTATAGACAATTCCTCCCACGGGTTGGCTGGATTGTCAAACTTCCCTAGTGCCGGACGTAGTAACGTTTGTGACTTGTCCGCTCTTTGGCACTGATCACATTCTCTTACATGTCTCTCGATTTGACTATCCATTGCAGGCCACCAGTACATTTGTTTGGTCCTTATCTTCGTCTTTACGATGCCCAAGTGCCCTTCGTGCAACAACGCCAGCAGGTGTGGTATCAACGATCCTGGAGGGATTACTCTCTCCCCTCTAAACAGGAAGGTTCCTTGGTCTCCTACTGATAGCTCTTCCCTTACTTCGAAGAATTTCCTTTGTTCCGCTTTCAGGTGCCTTTTCTCTGGCCACCCTTGTATGGTGAATGCCTTGATGTCTTCCAGGTCCGTGTCCCTTTCGTAGGCTTGCTTCCACTCCTGCCCGCTTATCGCCTGCTCCTGATCTCCCGTGAATGCCACTCTGACTTCGTCCTCGTCTGTACTTGCTGGTGCGTCTTCCATGGCTGAAGCTCGACTGAGGTAGTCCGCCACTTTGTTCTTGGCTCCAGGGATGTATTCTACGTCATACCTGTAGTCTAACAATTTCAGGGTCATTTTTGCGATGCGGGGTGTGGCACTTGCGTGCCCGCAGGACGTTAGTACCTTGACAAGGGGTTTGTGGTCCGTCCTGAGTTGGAATCTTGTGCCCCATAGAAATTGGCGGAACTTTGACATGGCCCACACCACCGCCAGCATCTCTTTTTCTATCACGCTGAACTTCTGTTCTGTGGGTGACAATGTCCTTGACGCGAAGCTGATGGTCGCTTGCTCTCCATTCTTCTTTCCCTGCATGAGGACTGCCCCTAGGCCTTTATCACTCGCATCTGTGGTTAATATGGATTCTCCGTGCGGATCATAACCTTGCAGGGGGACCGCTCTGCTGACATCCTCCTTGATTTTCTGAAACTCTCCTTGCGCTTCCTCTGTCCACTGGAAGGCTGTCTTGTCTCGTACCAGTAGTCGCAGGTGATGTGTCTTGGTGGCGAAGTGTTGCACGAATTTGCTGTAATATTCGGCCATCCCTAAGAATGATCTCACTTCTTCCTTGCTTGTCGGCGCCGGAGCTTCACATATTGCTCTGACATTTGCGTGTTTGGGTGTGATGCCTTGGTCACTAATCTCATGACCCAAGTATGTGACAGACGCCATCCCTAGTCTGCATTTCTCCCATTCAGCTGTCAGGCCATTCCTTTCCAAAACTTGTAACACCATTGCTAGTTTTGTGTTATGGTCGGCTCGGTCTTTGCCCATCACCAAGATGTCGTCTTGGAAGTATTGTACTCCCTCAATGTCCTTGAATAGTTTGTGCATCAGCTTTTGGAATACCGCAGCTGCTGATGCCAGGCCAAACGGCATCCTGCGGAACTGGTAACATCCAAATGGTGTAATGAAGGACGTTAGTTTCCTACTCGTGCTGTGCAGTGCTATCTGATGATAGGCAGAGGCAAGATCTACTGTGGAAAACCATTTTATACCTTCCGTCTTCGCCAGCATTTCGTCTATTCTAGGCAATGGGAATTTTTCTACTACTATGCACTTGTTTAATTCGCGCAGGTCCACACACAAACGAACTTTGCCATTGGGTTTTCTCGCTACTACCAACGGGGCCAACCACTCCGAGCTGTTGATAGGTTCGATGATCCCTTCTTCTTCTAATCTTTGCAACTCTTTTGCACTGCTTCCCTGACTGCTAGCGATATGTTCCTCACCTTGTGGGATACCGGTTTGGCGTTGTCCTTGAGTTCGATTCTATGTGTGAATTTCGCCAGTTTTCCCACTTTGCCTCCGAATACCGTGGGGAATTCTCTTTTCATCTTAACGAAGTCTGGTTGGTTATCTGTGCAGGTCATCAGGACTTGCGTGTCCCCTCCTGGGTTCAATTGTATGCCCAGTTCGCCCTGGTCCATCCATCCCAGGACAGAAGGACCTTTTTCTGCTACGTACAATTTGCACTCCGCACAGCGGTTCTTGAACTCAAATTTCAGGACTCGATATCCCTCCATCGGGATGGGTTCTCCTGTGAACGTGACTGGACGTATGTCTGGGGGCTCGAGGTGTGATCCCAGGCTGGGTTTGAAGTTCTCGTCCCACACTGACTTTTGAATGATGGTAAATGGAGAGCCGGAATCCGCCACCATCTTGATCTGGACACCTCCCACGACCATATCACACTGCGGTTTCTTGGAGCGACTTCCTTCTATGCCTAGAACTTGATCGTCGATGCACAACACGTCGTCTTCCTCTTCTTCTTCCTCTACACCTCCCTTGTCTTGTGTGACGTACTTGACTGTTGACCGCTTCACCTTGCGGCGACACACTTTTTCATAGTGTCCGACAAGTCCGCAGTACATACACTTGGCTCGGAAGGCTGGACATCGCTTGTCATTTGCCGCGTGGAATGAACTGCCGCACCTGTAGCACGTGGTGTTACTCTCCTGTTTGATTTCTGTGCCTGTGTGGATTGTGGAGTCCAATTACTCTGGGCTCTCCCTTCGGTCTCCCTTCTTTTTCCTCTGCCCGGAGGTTCTAATACCGTAACTCTATTGACCATAGTCCGCTCTGTATTTTCTTTTTCGCTGCCTCGGCACATCTCTTTGATAGCTCCGCCTTTTTTACCATGGCAATGACGTCCTTCAGTGTGGCGTCCCCGTTGACCCACAATTTGTCTTGGATTGCTGTGTTCTTCGTGTGCATGACTATCTGGTCTTTGATAAATTCGTCGTGCAAGGCGCCAAATTTGCATGTGATCGCCAATTTCCTCAACGCTGCCACGTAGTCATCTATGGACTCTTCTCCCGCTTGTTTCCTCTGTTGGAAGGTGTATCTGTCTATGGACGTGCACACTGCAGGTCTGTAATGGTTGTTCAGGTCATCGATCGCGTGCTGGAACACATCATCGTCTGCGGCCAGCCGTTGCATGGGGACTAGGTTCTGGAAAACTCTGAGTCCTTCCGGGCCTAGGTTGTGGAGTAATATCCTTTTCTTCCTTTTGCTGGGGAAGGCCTCTCCATTTTCGTCTTCTAGGGCCTCTAGGTAGTTCGTGAAGTACTCCCTCCAGTCTTCCCATTTCATCAGGGGTTCGCCTGGTTTCGGTAGAAAGGGTATGGGCGTCGTGAGTGTAGACGCCTGCGCGCACATTGTTGCGTTACCTTCCGGTGCCTCTGCGTTACCTCTTGGACTGCCTGGTGTGCCTGTGCTTCTGGGAGGTGTGTGGTCGTGGTGGGGCCCCTGGGCTCCCCCGTCGCTGCGCTGCTCCACCTCCGCCAGGGCCTTGGATGTCCTGTAGGGTGTGGGGTGTCGCCTCCTGTTCCCCTATTCTCCACCCTTCTATGTATTGGGGCTGTGCGCTGTCCCTGATCACCACTACCTGTACCGGTGGTTCTGGTTCGCAGTGGGACCATCCTCTGCCACGCTCTCCCGCTTTGCCACGTCTCCTGTGAGTCCTCGTGTCCTCTGACTGTGCTAGATGTGGATCGTTTTTTTTTTGTTTTTTTTTTCCCGAATTTGTTCTTTATCCCACTCTCGTCGCCACTGTAATGCTAGTATTACTGCCCCCCAATCACGTGCCACTCTGCGTTGGTATAACTCTCTTTATTAGGCAAAAGGTAAAGTCGAGGAGAGCGCCGGGAACACGTCCGTGCCGCTCCGATGTCTGGCGCTTATTGCACCGCCAAGATGGCGGCCGCGCAGACGTCATCGCGCCTGCGCGCGACCACTAGAGCGCAACACTACATAAAGCACTGTTTTAAAAGAGCACGAAAGCACTTAAAACAATTTTAATATTAAAAGGGATGACCTAGTTGCGGGAGTGGGTTGTAGGAGGTGTGGCGGAGAAGCAACACAGTGGGCGGGAGGTGAGGCAATACGGCTGGTGGAGGGAGAAGCAGCAGGAGCTAAATCAATCAATCTATCAATCAAGGGTTGGTAAAGCGCAACTACTCACCCGTGAGGGTCTCAAAGAGCTGACTAAAGAGATCAGCATGGTCTGAAGTGTGTGTGGTAGAAGCACAAAGAGGTGAGACAGCACTACACGAGTGTGGTGGGGGAGAGAAGCACATGGGCAAAAGAGAGTAAATAAAAGGGGGAAATGCATGGGGTAGACAGCTGGAAACACATGCAATATCATGGAGTTCTTAAACAAAAGGGATAAAAAGTTGTTCCCTAGAAGAAAACAGTGGAATCCCAGAAGAAAGCCAGTCAAAGAGATGGTTAAGAGGCTGTGCTTCCAGGGGAGAGACAAACACAAGACTGACAAGCTGGAAGATGGATAAGAAACAGGCAAACGAGAGTGACAGTAAAGCCATCCAATGAAAAGCAATTAGCAGGATACAAGCTGGTGAATGTTCTTGGTAAGCTCACAATATGTCTTTTGCAACTAGACAGCTTACATTTTCTAGAAAGCTCGACCTAAAAATAGATAAGACAAAAAAAATGGTTGACTTTATTTACTTAGGAACATTGTGGATCGCCACAATGTAAGGCCTTCATTTCAACCTAGGTGAAGATATGGCATGCAGCCTGAGGCACAAAGAAAAATTAAATTCTGCTCAAAAAGGGGACATGACCTTTGAGGCCAAAATGGCAGTCAGTCTCTAGAGAGTTCTCAGTTCAGTCATCGACATCCTGCTGCTAGCAGACTAAAGGGTCCTCGATGGAGAGTGTGAGACTAAAATAGAAGACAAAGCGTCTGGCTGCTGTGCTCCACACCAGTACCACGTGGGGGCCCACAATCCCGGCCCACCCCACAAGGATGGAAATGGTGGCCGAGGCAGGTCACGGCAGGCCCTGAGAGAGGCAAGCTTGTGGAGTGGGGGTGTCCTTCCATGGATCCTGCTGTCATTGACCCTGAGCTAGCTTCCCAGGTCAGCCTCTGCCCAGGAGCACTTTGACTAATGTGGGCCACTCCACACAGAGGCCGCAGAGGCCTGAAGCAGCCCCCAACCTGCTGAAAGTGAAGCTGCATTGTGAGGATGGTGGGTAGACTCTTCAACAGAGACCTTATAGCTATAGGATCAGCCCACCCCACCCTGTCTTGCGTTAGGTGCCGCCTGCTGAGAGGTGGTGGGTGGTACCTTGAGGACACCGGAGATGCGGAGGCAGAAGTTAGGCCTGCCTGGCAGGGGTGATGACAGTGACCTGGCAGGGCCCACAAACAGTTAGGGAGGTGGTAGCTCTAAGCCTATTTGAACAGAAGTGCAGCTAACCAAGCAGAGGTGGTCCTGCAAGAGACCCACACATTAAAACCTGACAATACATCTAACCAGCTGGGGGGCTCAGTGATAATGCCTGAATTCCCGGTCTAGAGACAATAGACCCCTATAGAGCAGAGGGGGCCATCCATACCCTCCTACAGCTAGCCTAAACTGTCCAAGGGGCGCTGTCAGTCAAAACAAGTGGAAAAGACACTTACTTTAGATTGCCCAAATCCCCACCTCCTTATAGAAGTGGTGCAAAGAACTCGCTACTGCCCAGCGCACAAGAGGTGTCCGTCTGGCTGCCCATACTGCCTGCAGTGGGCCCATAGCCAGCAGTGCAAGTGGGCTGGCAAAAGGCCTCCCTCCAGCCCTGTTTTGCAAACGGAATCTCTGAAGAAGGCCCGTCGGGTCGCATCCTTCCCAGGCCCAGCAGGGGTTTGATTCTGCGGCTTGAGGAGATGTCCTGGAGTGGCCTTGGCCTATAAGCCTTGACAAACTGGAAAGATCCTGGTGAAATCTACATGACTGCTTCACACTAATACACGGCATCGGACCCTGAACACCTGGGGGGGATCTGTTGGGACTTTGGAATGCTGTCAAAAGACTGGCAACTACCTGGGTCAATCCCCTTCCTCGCAACCATGCCATCATCCTGAATCCCCCACGCAGGGGACCTGCTGGATCAACGCTGCAGACTGAACCACTTTTAGAGCACATCCATAGCTCTCTGCATACAGTGTCTTGCTCTCCCCAGGAACTTTAGGATATAGAAATGAGTCCCTCCTTGGACACTCTTTGTGGGCCCTGCCAATGCCTGTAGGTATATACCTTCGACCCTGGAGACTTAGCGAGCTGCCATGCTTGTTAACCAAATGAGTCACCTTTTACCAGTACTACAGTCATGGGGAGATATTGTCCATGATTAGCTAAAACTCTCTTTTTGAAATTTTGTTACGAGACCCTCCAGAATAATTCATTTATAGTCAAATGGTCATCTCACCAAGCAGCAGGGAAGGAATCTAAATGTATTTTATGCTCCCATCTCCTCTTACGCAAAAAGAACAATTGATGGACAGAATGCAGAACAATGTCATACATTCACCCCAGTACAGAGATCTGGTCCTAAATCCATCGTTTTTTTGCTCACCATGCCATTCTAGTTTGGACCCAGCCATATGCAAATCAGTCTTGACCCTGCGCCCAATGGGAACAGTCCAGCCCGAACTGCCAGGCCAGGTCCTCCCTGGACTGGAAACAAGCATCCTAGGACCGGTTTCAGGCTTTCAGCCCTCATCAGCCAGGATAGCTTGACTCCAGTGGCATGGAGAGCACGGGACCCACGTCTGGGCAAACCCGTCCCACTCGGGGTGACAAATGCAAAAAGAACAATTGATGGACAGAATGCAGAACAATGTCATACATTCACCCCAGTACAGAGATCTGGGCCTAAATCCATCGTTTTTTTGCTCACCATGCCATTCTTGTTTGGATCCAGCCATATGCAAATCAGTCTTGACCCTGCGCCCAATGGGAACAGTCCAGCCCGAACTGCCAGGCCAGGTCCTCCCTGGACTGGAAACAAGCATCCTAGGACCGGTTTCAGGCTTTCAGCCCTCATCAGCCAGGATAGCTTGACTCCAGTGGCATGGAGAGCACGGGACCCACGTCTGGGCATACCCGTCCCACTCGGGGTGACAAATGCAAAAAGAACAATTGATGGACAGAATGCAGAACAATGTCATACATTCACCCCAGTACAGAGATCTGGGCCTAAATCCATCGTTTTTTTGCTCACCATGCCATTCTAGTTTGGACCCAGCCATATGCAAATCAGTCTTGACCCTGCGCCCAATGGGAACAGTCCAGCCCGAACTGCCAGGTCCTCCCTGGACTGGAAACAAGCATCCTAGGACCGGTTTCAGGCTTTCAGCCCTCATCAGCCAGGATAGCTTGACTCCAGTGGCATGGAGAGCACGGGACCCACGTCTGGGCATACCCGTCCCACTAGGGGTGACAAATGCAAAAAGAACAATTGATGGACAGAATGCAGAACATCAATTGTGTGTCTTTTGCTTTCTCGCCCTAAGTGCGCCAGGTATGCCCAGACGTGGGTCCTGGGCTCACTGGAATCAAGCTATCCTGGCTGAAGAGGGGTGAAACCCCGAAACCGGTCCTAGGATGCTTGTTTCCGGTCCAGGGAGGACCTGGCTTGGCAGTTCGGGCTGGACTGTTCCCATGAGGCACAGGGTCAAGACTGATTTGCATATGGCCAGGTCTAAACTGGGGTGGCATGGTGAGCAAAAGAATGATGGATTTAACCCAGATCTCTTGACTGGGGGTGAATGTTTTGATTTGTTCTGCATTCCGTCCATCAATTGTGTGTCTTTTGCTTTCTCGCCCTAAGTGCGCCAGGTATGCCCAGACGTGGGTCCTGGGCTCACTGTGCCACTGGAATCAAGCTATCCTGGCTGAAGAGGGGTGAAACCTCGAAACCGGTCCTAAGATGCTTGTTTCCGGTCCAGGGAGGACCTGGCTTGGCAGTTCGGGCTGGACTGTTCCCATGAGGCACAGGGTCAAGACTGATTTGCATATGGCCAGGTCTAAACTGGGGTGGCATGGTGAGCAAAAGAATGATGGATTTAACCCAGATCTCTTGACTGGGGGTGAATGTTTTGATTTGTTCTGCATTCCGTCCATCAATTGTGTGTCTTTTGCTTTCTCGCCTAAGTGCGCCAGGTATGCCCAGACGTGGGTCCTGGGCTCACTGTGCCACTGGAATCAAGCTATCCTGGCTGAAGAGGGGTGAAACCCCGAAACCGGTCCTAGGATGCTTGTTTCCAGTCCAGGGAGGACCTGGCTTGGCAGTTCGGGCTGGACTGTTCCCATGAGGCACAGGGTCAAGACTGATTTGCATATGGCCAGGTCTAAACTGGGGTGGCATGGTGAGCAAAAGAATGATGGATTTAACCCAGATCTCTTGACTGAGGGTGAATGTTTTGATTTGTTCTGCATTCCGTCCATCACTTGTGTGTCTTTTGCTTTCTCGCCCATCTCCTCTTAAGCGGAAACTAAAATAGACAAATTTAACTCTTCGCCATCAGGGACATCCAAATCAGCCAGAGCACCACCCAAGTCAGCACTCCTCTACGTCATCAGGTACTGACACCCTACTTCAAGAAATACATGCATCCCATGCAGCTTGCAAAACCAGGAGAGGAGCGGTAGGACCTTGACCTACTACTGCAAGATCTGCACACATAGTAGATAGGGTCTCTGAGACAGAAGGCCACATTGCTGAACTTAAAGGCACAGTTACAGAACTAAAATCCACTGTAACCTGCCTCATCACAATAGTCAAGATGTTGAAGGAATGAGCTGATGATACCAAGAACAAAGGAAGAAACAACTTGAAATTGATTGGCCTCCCAGAGGGAGTGGATGGACCCTGCCTGGAGAGGTTCCTTGAAACCTGGATTACCTACTGCCTACCATCAGACAAGTTGTCACTCTGATTCATCCCAGAAAGTGTCCACAGAGCACTGATGCAGGAACTGCCACTGGGTGCTCCCCCTCGCTAAAGTCTTGAACTACAAGGATAGGCATGCAAGCCTAAAAGGTGCCTGAGCGATGGGGAACCTATCCTTTCAGTCCACCCGTATCCTCATGTTTCCCAACTACACCCCCCTGGTCCATAAACAAAGGAAATCCGTTGATGCGGTCAAGCAGAAGCCTCAGGCGATGAACATCATGTAGTATATGCTTATGTTTACCAGACAGACATAAAGTGCTCCTCAACTTGCACTCCTTTCATTTGACTTCCTTGATACAGCCTAGGACTGGGTTTTGGAGAAGAATGAATTGAAATGCAACCTCCCCCTCAAAACCCCTCCACCCTCCCCCCCACTCTACAGGAGGGAAAGACCCATACCAGGGGCAAAGGAAGTCAAGCTGGCGGTGGGAAGCCGTGAAGACAGAGGCACGTGCACTAATGAAGTGCTGCCCCCCCGAGTGGGTTCACAGGCTCCTTAGGGATGGAAGGAGCCAACCACAGACTGCGAACCAGATAGAGGGATCCCTGCAGTACAGGCCCACCGGATCTCAAGGTCCTCACTCAGAGGGAACCTCGGGCTCCATTACAAGATGAACTGGTCAAGTGGTGAACCTCAATTCGTACAGCACCCGGTGAGACACACAACCAAACTCCATTTCCACGCTTGTGCCTCTTACTTTACTCATTCTTCGCTAGGAAGATGGTATCCTTATGCAAAACAAGATGTAAGGGAGAGTTCTACCCTCACTAGACTCAACAGTTTAGTTTGTTAAATGGGAAATGATAGGCAGACAGATACTTCTCGGATGGAAGTATAGGATGGGTACAGTTGGTGGAAGTTGGGGTACACAGACTACTGGGTTGTGAGTTTAACTTGGTCTGGTCTTATACACAATGAGCCCAATTTATGAGATACATGAAGCTTCGAAACCCCTGCGTTGGGGCTCCAGAGGTGCATGCACCACGCTTGGCTCTGGACCCTGACAACAGGACACGCCTGTTCTCCCAAACACTATGGCCCATGTCACCGCTTTTGTGGTCACTTCATGGAACATCAATGACCTCATTCATCATATAAAGAGAGGTGTGGTCATTAGATTTGCCAAGCACCCCTCCCTACACTGTTTTTTCAGGAAACGTATGTCCTTGGTTCACAATGCACCATCCTGGCCAGACACGGTTACAGCAGGGGTTTTCACGCAGGGCACACTAAGAGCTCTAATGGCACTGCAATCCTGTTACATTAAAGCTTCCCACTGTCTATCACTCCGGTCACTGACAATGCCCATGGGAGATACGTGGCGGTGAAAGGCCAGTTGGAAAGGAAACAATAGAACTTCACTAGTACATGCATCTCCTCACAGCTAGCTAAATCTTCCCTTGATGACCTCAGAGAGGTGGTCCTGGGACAACTCCAAGTTCTAACCATCATGGGTGGGGATTTCAACACGGTATTTGATCCGGCATTAGATTCTACCATGGTAAGGGCAGCAAGGCTGCAAAGATCCCCAGCGTTGACTGACTGGACAGTCTCGCTGGGCTTATGTGATTTTTGATGAATATGGCACCCATGTGCTGCTGAATATACCCATATTTCAGGTGCACACAGAAGCATATCTAGAATTGATTATCTCCATCAACAGATGCTACGTACAACAGCAGAGAGCACTCTACTCCGCAGAATCCCAGATCACTCCCCAATTATATTTGAATGGGGACCTTCAGGGGTGGTGTTGTCCAATGCGGTGTATGACTGCATGGTGCCTAGTTGATGTGCAATGCTCATAGTACCAATTGAAAGAACTGAAAACCTATTTTGAACTCAGTGTAGGTTCACTGAGATCCCTGGATGCACTATGGGCAGCAGGAACGGCAAGGTCAAAGCCTTCTTGAGAAAGAAGGATAAAGAGAAAAACCGGCAGGTATCCACTCGGGAGGCAAGGATTCTCTCAAACGAGTATGAATACCTTGCTAGAGGGATGAGAGAATTCAATGCCAATTATTGATCGACAGGTCGTCCTTATGACATATGTGCCTGGATAAATATCAGTGCTGGATCACCTCAAATAGATGAATTTATGAGTGGGGGGACAAATCTGGGACACTGCTCCTGGCTGGCAACTAAAGATGTTGCCTCTAGAGTGATCCCTGAACTACGAGAACCAACCAGGAAACAGATGAAGGCAGCAACACAGACTGTTTTTGCTTTTCCCTCTTACTATCGAGACCTATATGCCCAATAGGAGCAGTCTGCACATGAACTCTCCAGTCCCCTCATTGATGACCTCCCACTGGAGACCCTGAGTGCATTGGACAGAGATGGCTTAGACAATGGGTATTCACAAACATTTTCCCAAGGGCCAAAAATCATTGTCTGTGGCATGACCAAGAGCTGCATTGATACCTGCATTGATGCCAGAAGGGTGAGTGTCAGGGGTGGTGTAAGGTGTGTGTAGGGGAAGTGAAGCATTTACATGGTGTTATAGTGAGTCATGTAGTTATTTTGAGGGTCAAACCATATTCTTCCTTTGCCTTTGTCCCCTTAATTGCCAATATGTGATATAGGAAGGCTCTGGCTTAGCTCAAGGTTCTATTGGATCCTCAAGCCCAAAACAAACCGAAACTTCATATACCTTCTGTCTGCCACTGCCACCTACACTCTTATTTCATGTGCCAAGAATTAAGGATATAGCATTATTTATTTATGTAAAATTTGAGAGGGAAAAAGATACCCAGCTAGTGGCCAAACTGCACAATGTGAAACCAGAAAACCTGGTATCAATCCTAGCTTCCCTACTTGACCAATTTATCTGATCCTAGGCAATAGTTTTCACTTTGTTTCCTTTTCTTCACATATGAGAACACTTTGAAATACATGAGTTCAGTATGAGCAATGTACAAAACCTTCCCTTGTGTTTGAGTTAATAAACTATAATGTTGATCCAGACGTGACAACCTAGGCCACCCAGAGGGCACACATGACAAATATCTTACATATTGGTTCACTAATGACATTGTTGGTAGGGCAGGGTAGGCATGAATGTTTCTAAGCTCATGTTTGGAATCTATCACTATTAATAAATGCCTCTCAAGGCAGTGATACTAAGGTGAAAAGCTTTTCCATGTTAATGAAAGACACGTTTTTCAATTTTGAAGGGAGTTTATCATATTTTTACATGTTTTCTGCACAATGTCTTTAAAAATGAGCGTGTTCCTAAAGATAAGTGGTGCAGGACACCTTCTGTGGAAGAGGTGTGGCGCAGCGGCCAGGGTGCCTGACTCCGGACCATGGGGTTCACAGTTCAATCCCCGGTGCAGGTGTTAGGTTAGCCCAGCACCATGTGACTCTGGGCAATAGCTCGCTTAATCTTCCCGACAGCCCCCAGTGCCGGGACACCTCTCCGGAGGTAGCTGTGCGCTTTACAAATGCTGGTATTTCTTTGATTCTTTTCCTTTACTTTAATTGAGTATGAATATAGGCTTGCCCATTTAACAGCTTTGTGAATGTTGGTGCTCTGTTAATTAAACAGCAGCCCTGTGCTATTTTTCACGTCAGGGCCACATGTAAATGTGAGGAGGGCCGCAAGCTGCCCCGGCCGTACTTTGAGTATCCCTGGCCTAGACCAACTGATCATACTGGAGGAGACTGAGGAGCTTTACGTTGTATGGTATGTTATGATATATGTTATGTTATGTTTTATGTTATTTTTTATGTTATGTTATGTGACTTGGATTCTCATCCAATTCCTCATCTAAAAGTTTGTCCCCATCATTGTCAAGTGACAGTGAGGAAGATGGGTGTGCAATGTCAATGTTGACCGCTGGACGATGTGCGATTGTAGAATTAGCTTCTTGTAAGGAAGAATGCTGGTCGAAGCTAGGTCGACAAGTGAAAGTGCAAAATCATTTGGGCACTGTCCCAAAATCACACTGAAAGTGAATGGGTGCTCCATACCTTTTATCATAGACTGTGGCACGTCAATAAACATTATGCCAATGGAAAAGTACAATGAACTGTCTCCCATGCCCCATTTAACGCAGTCGAAAACCAAAGTGTATGCGTGGGCTGCTTCGACACACCATTGCAAAGTCAAGGTTCAATCATAGCAACTGTGAAGCAATAAAAAAAACAAAAGTACAAGCACCAATTCATGTCCTACAAGGCACTTCATCGAGTGCATGTTTCAGTACTGCTGCTGACATGGGGCTGATTTCTGTAAACTACAAATTTAATGCCTATCATGAGATAATGAATCAGTTTCTATCCTTGTTTCATGGATTAGGAAGATATAAGACCATTAAAGTGCAACTTCACATCTGTGTTGATATGCGCCAAGCGAACAAGGAGATTGAAAGGGAACAACATCCAGGTTTACACATTGCTGACATGATTATGCAGCTGAATGGAGCTAACGTCTTTTCCTGCCTTGATTTGAACAAAGGGTATCACCAACTCGAACAGATCCATCACTACCTTTTCGACTCATGTTGGTTTATTTAGATATAAAAGGCTACGTTTCGGAGTGTCATCGGCTGCAGAACTCTTTCAGGATGTTATTTGTTGCATAATAATTAATGCTTTCAAATACAGAGATGACATACTAGTTTTTGGAGCGACAAGAGAGGAACATGATAAAGCTGTTACACAAATGTGTTGTATAATTGCCGATCTCATTTTAAATGCAGCAAAGTGTGAGTTTCCTAAAACCAAACTCAAGTTCTTTGGCCATATCTTTTCTGATGGGGAAATGACTCTGGATCCAAATAAAGTACAAGCCTTGTAATCCACTTCTCCCCCCAATATGTAACTATGATGGGATCCTTCCTTGGTATGTCCAGTTACTGTTCAAGGTATATACGTGACTTTCCACTGTAAGTGCCTCATTAGGAGACTTAATAAAACGAAATATTCCATTTCAATGGTCAAGTGAATGTGAACAAAGCTTCAAGAAAATTAAGCATGCAATTGAGAACGCCACTGAAATGGCATACTTTGATCTGAAATTGCAGACGGAGGTTGTTGTTGATGCAAGCCCAGTGGGGTTGGGTGCCAGCCTTGCCCAGCACACTAAACATCCCAATGCCGCAAGACACATTGTGGCTTATGCAAGCCGAAGTCTGTCATTGACGGAACATGCCTATTCACAACTTGAAAAAGAAAGCCTCACTGTGGTGTGGGCTTGTTAGCATTTTCATGTGTTGCTATATGGAAAGCATTTCACAGTTGTCACCAAGCATTACTCACCATTTTTGGCTATACTAAAGCCAAGATGCCCCCTTGCATTGAGAGGTGGCAGTTGCGATTGCAGGAGTATGATTATACTATTGTGCATCGTCAAGATAAGATCAAAACCCTGCTGACTACTTCTCTCATGTACCAATACAGTGTCCTGACACTACTTCTAAAGCGGCTGATGCTTATGTTAACTTCATCATGAAATCCAGTACCACTGCTGCGCTGTTGGCTGAACAAATTATTGCTGCCATGAGCACTGACAGAGATTGGCTAATACTTAAAGACATTATTACATAACATTCATGGCGTAAACAGACTCTACCTCTTCATGATGACCTTGAATTCCAGAAATTCAAAAATGTACAGGAAGATCTTTCAGTTACCTCAGAAGGGATCAAATCAAATAATAACTTTATTCGCATTTGATATATGCATAAAAGTACAGAATAAAATTTTCCTAATGCCATTTGATCAAAAAAGAATCTAAAATTAGTTAATAATTAATTTTATGCTATATCCATTTAAAATAGCGATATTTACAAATAACCTCGTTGCTAAAACCAACATCAATTCATTGTAAGGAGAATTTGTTGCAACATACAGTTAAGAATACGCCGCCCTCAAAGCAAATCCAATTAGCATATTTAAAACCATACAGTATTTCATTTTCAAAAAGTGGGAATTTAGTATAAATGATCAATTAAAACAACACCCCTCTCTGTTGTGCTTCTCCTAGAACGAAGAACTGAATATAAAAATGTTGCAACCGTGAAACAAATATATGGTGTTTCTAGGGAGTTGATGACTGCAAAAGCTGAAGAATGTGAATATAGGCTCAATTTTGTTATCAAGGGGAGGATATACTTTTTTCCTTCCATTTTATAAAAATGACAGAAGAATAAAAAATGGGACATAGTTTGGGAAGACAAACCATCACAAGGACATTGCGACAAGTTATTTAGTGAGTGTTCATGTGCAGGGTATCCTACTATCAAGGGGAAAAAATTTAGCCTCAGCCTTGTTAGAAGGTATTGATGCATATTATTAGTAACAAAGGAGAGATAAGAGTCATGGCCCTTGGGGATTCTGGGCAGAGTATGGTAATGAGTAACCATAGCTTTACTTTGGTTGCATTGCCATCTTTCTAGCTCACATTTTTTAAAGAAGGCCTCTTTCAGCTTAGTCTTGGGAAAGGACAAACATTTATTTGGTGTTATATACAAATCGGCTAAGCCCAGATCTGTGAGAGACTTTCTGACATATACTAGCCAGGGATACTATTGGCTTGGTCTAGGTTACTTACATCTTTTATTATAGTTTGATTTAACCCAACCGTGTCCCTTTTCCAGATGCGCAACCATAAAAGAAGTGGGGCCAGTTTAATTGTGTCAGTAATAAAAGGGAGGGCAAGTTCTTTATGGGCGATCAAATTAGAACAGGCCTGCTTGACTGATAACAATTTTTTAAGAAGCTTGTCCTCAACTTTCTGCAAGGCACCCACATCTGCTATGCCCCATATTTCCGCGCCGTAGGTAGCCATAGCCATTGATTTTGCTGTGTATATTTCTAGCATTTCGCTAATTGATTTTTTCCCCAATTTAGAGGCGACTTTGCACAGGGCGGCAATACGTCTTTGCAACAAATTAATTCTGTTTGCAACCATATTCGCCCAATTAAGTTTGGAGTCAAAGAAGAGACCTAAATACATAAAGGACTCTACTCGTTCCAACGATCCCCGTATAAATAAAATGATATAGACTTCTTCTTTCCCATACCCGCTATGAGAATATAGGTTTTCGATCTATTAACTAACAATCCCAGTTCGGCCATAAAAGTTGAGTAGGAGCCAATCAGGCGTTGTAAGGCCAGGGGTGTCCTGGCCATCAAAACCGCATCATCTGCATAGAAGAGGGCCGGCAGCGATATGCCGCCCGCTGATGGAACATCTATGCATTGTGCGGTCAGGACTTCGTTACATTTATTGGTGTACATGGAGAATAAAAAGGGGGTGAGGACACACCCCTGGCGCACCCACTTTTCAATTTTAAAGGTTTCTGTACATTCCCCTTGTTTACCATACCTGACTACAGCCCCGCCTCTCTATAGAGCTCCCTGATAAAAAGAATAATGGAATTGTCCACGCCCATCGACTCCAAGACAGCCCACAATTTTATGTGGTCTACACAGTCGAAGGCCGCGGACAGATCCACAAAACCCATATAAAATTGACCCTTTTTTGCGCAAACATACTTTGCTGCAAGTAAGGCCAGATTAAGTCCTTGGTCTATCGTACCCCTCCCTTTTCTAAACCCATATTGGGTCTCTGCTAAAACATTATTGACCGCAACCCAAACCTCCAGTCTGTTTAGGAGCAATCTCCCCATTAGTTTCGCCGTGCTGTCCAGCAAAGAAATTGGGCAGTAATTTGCTGGATTCATGGGGTCCCCTTTCTTATTTATGGGGATAATCACTGATAGTTTCCATGATGCTGGAGGTCCCACTTTAGAGATAGCATTAAAAACTTGCAACAAGAGCGGAGACCATAAGTTCTTACATCCTAAGAAGATATCCAAAGGAACTCCGTCCGGCCCTGCTGCCTTTAAAATAGGCGATTGGGAAAGTGCGAGCTCGATTTCCTCTAACGAGAATTCCATCCCCTGTTGGGCAATCGTTGAGTCGCCCAATTTCTTTGTAGCACTATCCTTCGCAACATTAAAAATACTCTGAAAATGAAAGAGCCATGTGGATTCATCTATATGAGTATCAAGAGAGACGCCCCCTGATCTCGCAAAAAGGGAGCGTTTACCACTTTCCAAAACGCCTTACTATCTTTGCTCCTCGATGCCTCACCCAAATTAACCCACGCTTCTTCTCGTAGCTCTTTTTTTCTCACCATTCTGGCTGTCTTATATTCAACACGTAACTTCCTTATTAAATCTTTATTTATGGGGTTCATTTTAAGGGCTATATGTAGTTCTCTGGAGGCTTTCGAGCAATTGGCTTCAAACCACCTTGTCTTAGGAGGAGTGTTACTTATGACAGGGTGCGTAAGATTAGAGTTAATAGATGTTAACATTTTATTGAAAGCTGTTACTACCTGTTGGCTATTGGTGTTAATATCTAAGCAGGATTATATCTCAGGAAGTACCTCCTTTACAACCTTTGGGAGAAATAGAATTGGATCAATTTTCTCCCACTTAAGGGTAAAACCATTTTTCCTACTCAGTATCGGCGCACATATAGATCTTAACTTAGTTGGTAACAACCCAGCAAAACTAAAGAGGAGGAAAGCATGATTGCTAAACTCTGTTAACTCTACTCCAGAAGACTTAATGCAACTCCTATAATTGGCCTCAATAATAATAAAATCGATTGTTGAAATAACACCAGTACGTTGAAAAGTAGGAAGGAATTGGCCTGTCATGCGGTCACAAGGATTAATTATTACTAGGTCCCAAGTTAGTAAAAGGCTGTTAAAAAAGTTTCCATAGTTATGAAGCATGAAATGGACAAGCAACTGGTCATCAGAATCAGTTACCCCACAGATGCGCTGATCCGTTTTACGGCAACAGTGTACATTAAAGTCCCCAGCCCAAAGTAAAAAGACTGATCGCGAGTTGTGTATTAATAGGGCTTCCAATACTTCCCCCAACTCCTCTATCACCTGTGTAGGTTTCTTGAAATTATTATTATAGAAATTAATCAGTAACAGATCAATTTTTCCAAAGCATTCGGCTATAATGACATGGAAGTGGGGGGAATTATTAATGAAGTTCACCTTGCCTAGGGTGATCGTATTTGCAATAAGTGTGAGTAGACCCCCCTTGGATCTACCTGCTGATGAAGGGACTGCTGGGGTAACATAGGAGCGATAGCCATTAACATACACGGGCAGCTCTGACCAAGTTTCCTGGAAACATATAATATCCATATTCATGAACACTTTGTACCAGCTATGATTATCTTTTTTTATTTTGTATCCCGCTATGTTCCAAGAGAGAAACTTTACGTCACTAGAGGGCTCTTGTGGGGAATTCACCATCAGTGCTGGAGGGAGAGGTATAGTGGGTTCAATTGGTTGCGACATATCACCATTGTATGAAACTAAACCAGCCGACTGAACCCTCTCTACAGATACCAGTTCAGTAACCCTTCGATCAGGGATCAGTCAAACGCAAGATTCCATATCATCCAACACTGAATACCTGTTTGATAGAACAAGGGTATCAGTGACCTCCCTGCACGGACGTATGGCAGGAGATCACCGGGGGATAACCCTGGATTTTTTCAGGATGACTAAAAACTGATATAGGCCTATAAAAAAAGCCCAAAGAAACTGCATCAATCTGAGAATGACGGGATGGGGCAACCGGTAAACTCCCTAGTAAGTCTCTTACTAGCCTTTCGTTATCAAAGTTTAAAATAACACAGTCATTATTGACTGTTTTTATATCAGACCCGATCCACTGCGTTCTTCTGGCCATTAACAAGTGATTTTGAATCAAATAACCAATGTTTGAATTTTGATTCAGCCAGTGGCGAGCCTTGGCCATTAACTGAAGTGGGATTCATTTAAATCTGGGCGAAGTAAGGGCACGTTCACTAAAATTAAGACATAAGGGCAGGCTGCGGGGGGGGGGTCATGTACTGTTGATTTAATCTACTTTGAGCCTGGGTGGAGGGAAAATTTGCCTTGACAAGTGGTTTTGCTATATTATGGGTTTGCCCCTTATCCATTATATCTGGAATAGTCGCCTGTAGAGGAGAACACTTACAGTCTAAAACCACAAGGACATTACCTATAGGAACTCTACTAGAAACCAGCTGATTGACTCCACAGGGATGACCTGCTGTGGTGGAGGTAGAGGGTGAATTAGTTAGCGCAAAACCAGAAATTGATTTTTTACATTTAGTACACAGACTATGTATTTCACAATTATTATTTTTAGAAACTGTGCAGACTCCAGAGGTGGCCATGGATTTTAACTGAGAGCTAGAGGTGGCTAACCTAGCACCGGGATCTGCCACCGTTTGTTTTACCAGTTTGGTCTGAGTTAAGCCTTGTAAAATGCAGTCTATAGAGTCTAAGCGGGCATAAATTGGTTGTAAAAGTTGTTTAAATTTGTCAAATAAAATGTCCCAGTCTGTAGGAGATATAGAATTTAAGTGTTGCTGGCCGTTCAGGCAAGTTGAGCTCACTGGGGTGGTGACCTTTCTGATCTTCTTGGCTGGATCCTTGGAAGGCAATAGCGCGTGGCCCCTTCTGCGTTTCCCATTAATGGTGGAGGGGGCTATTAGATTCTCTCTATGTGTTATGGTGGACTGTGATTGTTCTGTGGGTAACTTTGATGCCGCCATCGGTTCTATAGAAGCAGGCCCATCTACTTTTGTTTCGCCCCCCTGTATTAAAGAAGCAGCCATGGTAGATGGGTGACCTGCCCCTGGACCCAGCAAAAGTCTCCTTTCCGTGAGAGCAATTTCTTTTTCTAGGGCCGATGTAGCTTTGGCCAGAAAGGTGTTTAAAGAGGTTACAGTTACCTCCTCTGTTGCTCGCAGTTTTTTCTTCCCCATGGTGGAACTGGTGGTCCTAATGCTGGGGCGTCGACGTTAGAGGGATGGCCCAGCCCAGCCTCCTCCGGGCTCTGATGGGCGCAGACGGGCCCGCCCTTGGCCCGGGCGGAGCCCGGGCGTCCCGCGCTGCGGGGGTACCGGGCCGTTAATGAGCGCCTCCTGGCACGAGCGCAGCATGCGCGGCGTCTCCCCTGAAGCGGCCTGCCGGGAAATGAAGTCCGGTAAGGATTTGGCTCCAAGAACAATCTCCCAGAGTTTCTACAGTGTCCCGAGCTGTGGGGGTACCGGGCCATTAATGAGTGCCTCCTGGCGCGAGCGCGGCGTCCCCCCTGAATCGGCCTGCCGGGAAATGAAGTCCGGTAAGGATTTGGCTCCAAGAACAATCTCCCAGAGTTTCTACAGCATCAGAAGGGATCATCTTACGAGGGTTGAGAATTATCATACCAGAGAGTCTGAGACAACAAGTAATTGAACTGACCCATGAGGGACATTGTGGAGTTGTTGCTACTAAACAAGCTCTACGGGACCGAGAGTGGGTTCTCTCGTCTTGATGAAAGAGTTAAAAGTGAGTTAAGGGCATGTCATTTGTGCAACTGCTTGTCATCTAAAACAACCCTACATCTGTTAAACATGTCTGATCTTCCAAAGCGTGCATTGGAAAAGATTGCAATTGATTTCTTTGGACCCCTTGACAATGAACATCATTTACTAGTAATTGTTGATGAATATTCCCATTTTATCCTTGTGGAAGATCTGTCGTCAACTACTCACGACAGAGTCATTTAGAGATTAGAAAGTGTTTTTGCAACATGGGGTGTTCTTTCAATTTTAAAATCTAACAATAACCCACCTTTCAATAGTCGAGAATTTAAAGATTTTCTCACTCATCTAAATGTCATTTATCAGAAAGTACAACTCTCTGGCCACAGGCAAATGATGTGGTCAAGAGATTTATGAACACCCTCAAGAAGTCCATTAAGAGCACTGCACTGGGATAGCTTGAACTCAAATCATTCTATGATTCATGCATACAGGTCAACTCCCCATTCTACCATGGTAAAAGCCCTGCCACCTTAATGTTTGGAGGGCCATAGGAACCAAATTGCCACAATGGACCACTGAAAGATCTATTGACACTGATAAATTTCACACCACTGATTCCTCTCACAAACACATAATTGAGACAGAGGCAGCTGTGCTCAGAGCACTGTGTTCAAAAGAGTAGACACAGTTACTGTCAGGCAGAAACAGAAACGCAAGTCTAATGCTCCTTTTGATGCTGACCCACTGAGGGTTGTGGCTAGTAAAGGGCACATAGTGGCTGCTCACCGTCCTGGAAAGTCCATTACGTGAAATTATTTGCATTTCAAGCATCTGCCTCGACATTTTCTAACTCCAGGTGTCAGACGTGAGACTTATCCACCTGACAATCCGGAGAGCCCAACGACTGTACCAATGTCTCTGTCACCAGCGCCAGTCATGGACACTTCTCCGGTATCTCTGCAGCCTCACACTGACCAGATCTGGGCGATTGATTGAAAACCAAAACGACTTATTGAAGAGTTGTGATGTATATATGTATTATTTGTACATTTAATAATAAATAATAAAGGAGGAAAAGTGGTGTCTTGTGAGTTAGAGAGGACGGGACCCTTTTGGGTTCTGACCGGCTCCATAGAACAGTGATATAAGTGTGTGGGTGATAGAATTCATGATGTAGAATGTTCAGTTAGCGGTTACACTCAGAAGACGTGTAATCCCGAGCTGCAAGTGTGGCGTGAACCTTTTCAATGTGCCCGGGCTGGGGAGGACGCTACAGTGAGGAGGTGGCTCTAATGTGTGGTGGCAAATTGTTCCATGGTTTGGAGCAATGTAGGAGAAGACTCGACTGCCGGTCTTGTTTTTGGTCCTTGAGAAGTGTGCAAGTATGAATCCAGACAAGCGGAGGTGTCTGGAAGGTTTTTGAAAGCAGATATGATTGTTGAGGTATGCTGGGCCAGTGTTATGTAGACTGAGTGAGGAGTTTGAATTTTGGTCATTTGTGTATGGGGCACCAGTGGAGGGCCTTCAAGTGTGGTGTGATGTGAGTGAGGTGTCGGAGGCTGAGAGTGATTCTGGCTGCTGAGTTCGGAATGGTCTGCAGCCTTCTAATTAGTTTTTTGTTGAAACCAGCATAGAGGCTGTTCCCGTAGTCCAACTTGCTTGTGACAAGGACACGCATGACAATTTTCCGGGTGCTGCTTGGGAGCCATTTGAAAACCTTCCTGGGCATCTTCAGAGTATGAAGCATGAGGGTATGATGGCGTTGACTTCGGCAGTCATGTTGAGTTTGTTGTTGATGATGATCCCGAGGTTCTTGGTGTGGGTGGTGGGATAGGCATTAGTTCTAGGTCTGTTGACCACCAGGTGGAGTCCCATGGTGAAGTACTCTTCCTGAAGATTGGGATTTGGTTCTTGTCAGTGTTCAGTTTCAGACAGTTGGTCTTTATCCAGTGGGAGATTTCAGTCATGCAGGCATCAAAATTGATTTGGGTACTGAACTACACCTGCTGAAGCACGATGTAACGTGTATAAGCAAAGATGGTAGAAAATATCTGCTGTAAAACCCCATTTTCAAGGTTCAATAATACTCTGAAATGAGTTACTTGCAACAATAGGAGGGCGTTGACAAGTGGGGATATTGATATCATCATATCGATTTTGCAACTTGAATACTTCCTGGAAGTTTCTGCTGAGCTTGAATATGGATGTCTGGTCCATTTGATACATCCACAGCACTTGTTTATCGGAATTGCAGAGGAGCTGAGCTCTTTGTAGATGCGGGGCCTGCGTCTGTGCCTCCCTTGCCTGACTCCTAGGTACTTGTTTTGTCTATCTGGTATGAATAGATATTGTTTCAAAGTCTCGTTAGTTGACATGATTTATATTTACAGTGCATAAAGAGCACTTGTGTCACTTTCACATACACCCATGCACACACACACGTGCAAAAAATATTATTTTTCCAATGAAATAACATTATAATTTAGGATCTTTTCCTACGCTGCACCTAGAATTAATACAGAAAAAAGTGGTCCAACTAAAGAGATTAGAAAATATTTTACACCCAAAAACAAACATGAATTGAAAAAATAAATTATCAAATCACAATTTTTTTTTAAATAGTTTGAAATGAATCATAATCAATAATTCAAATGGTTGCTCCAATGCACGTGAAGTGAAACAAGTGCTCAAGGGAGTGCTCATGAAGGGATAGGAGTAGAAGGTATGAGTGCAGTTAAATACAATATTTACAATAATTTGATCAGGAACCTGTCTAACAATGTATATAGTACTAATAAACACCATAATTGCAAGACGCCGTTAATGAATATTGCATCATCTGCATATGGGTAATTTGTAGAAGTTCAGGTAGAGGTTAAAAGGAAAGTGGACGTTTTGAACCCTAAGAGTGGTGGGAGGGCCAGTAATTCCTCAAAAAGGGGTCTTCATCAGGACAGAGGACTGAGCAACCTTAAAAATCCACCGAAATTGATTTTTAATGGAAGACATTAGGTAGAAGGGCTGAACGGCTCTCAGTCAGGAAAATGACACAAGAAAAGCATCCACAGTAGTCCAATAAGGATCTAGAACAAGGTTGATGTGATAAAATGGCTACATGGAATCATGGGCCATAGTATTCCAATTTCTTCGAGTATGATGCAGTGTGCAAAACAATATCAGTAAGTCAGAACAAATCTGTTCACATATCTTTGGTTCTGTAGATGACTCCGGAAGCGTCTCGCGTCTTGGCCCAGATGCGAGACGCCCGTAATTGTTGTCTTGTTACTTGCCTGCCACTCGCCTGCTGCTCCTGACCGGGGACTGCATTCCCCACATACCACCGCGCCAGGAGGTGCCACCGTCATTTCCCTTGCGCCGGGGGGGGGGGGGGCGCATAAAGGCGGCCTCGGGCTCCCGCAGCACGGGACGTGCGCGGGCGTGCCCGGGCGGTGCCCGGGCCAAGGGCGGGCCCATCTGCGCCCGTCAGCGGCAGGAAGAGGCAGGGCAGGGCCACCCCCCTTCAAGTCACCTCCAAACACGCCATAAGAACAATAAGGTGAGTGCTTGCCAGCCCTACTCTCTCGGGCCATTCTAGCTGCCTCGAACTGACTCTGAATACTATAATGGGAAAGCGGATTGGGACATCAACTGCACGCCCTATCACCAGCAGTATCAACAGCATGCTTGAAAGGGTGGTTAATATTGTATCAGGGGAGATTGAACTGACGGAGCGCCGCCTATCCCTGAGCAACGAGGGCTCACTGACTAGCTCAAACCCTAGAGGGGCCCCATCCGATCCCGACTTTGCATTTGAACTGGGACTTGCAACCGTACAGCACTTTTCGCAGCTTCACAGGCCTGATATCACTAACGCCTCGCCTGTTAGCGTGAGTCCAACTGTCTGTAATACATCAGAGCCTCAGCCTACCATCGACACTCCCACAAATGCTGGAATCCCGGCCGTTAAACGTAAAAGGAAGTGCGGGAAGCCCGTTTGCACCAAAAGGAAACAACCACCTCGAACTGGTTCTTCCCGCAATTGTCTGTCTGCATGGATGCAGTCATCCTCAAGCACTGGCACCCCTGAGGCAGGGCTAAATGGGAAGTCATACCGCTCTATCTGTACTCAGACTGAGGTGTTACCGGACAACGGGGGGGCTGAGGATACCCTTGTTAACATTGTCACTGACACTATGAATAAGCAAATTAATGAGTTGTTAGACCTTAAACTCACTTCTCTTCTGGAATGCTTAGACCATCTAGACATAACTGTGGGAAAGCTTAGCCCATTGCCAGTGATAGTGCAACCCATGGCCGCCCCGGGTGTTGGATCCACCATTAGCGACAGTCAATTTCCTATCACCACTGCCACCACCCCCGCCCATGTCATTCCCCCACTTATCAGTCCCTCTGGCGGTAGTGCATGCTTTACATGTAGACAAGTTAGGGAATGTTTTCTATCCCTAGACAACGCAGCATTGAATCCTAACCTAAAGAGCAGTTTACCATCTACAGATGACCCAGTTACAACTTTGCCCTCTGACCCCAACCCAGGCCGCACCAATAGATCAGATTGCACATATGTTGGAAGAATGCCAGCCAACTCAAGCAGCAGCATAACAGACACTTTAAGTAGAAACCACTCGAGGTCAAACCCAGATGTTTTAAGTCTACCCCCAGCCTCTTGTCCTTACGTGCTGATATTGGCTGGTGTGCCAACTCTTAAGAGGGATCAGAGGGAGTCCTGGGCTGACCTGCGTAACAAATGTGTGGACTGGCTAACTAAGAACAGGAGGTTCGACCCGTCCGACTTAAAAGAGATCATCATGGCACACAGAGTCGGGTGGGTTGGTACGTCCCCCAAGAATATAGACGGAGATTGCATCATGATTAACTTTCGCAGACTATCCATGGTGCGATCTCTACTGAGAGCCTATGAGACCACACCTAATCGTAGCACCAATATCTGTTCCCTACCGCTGGGTTACATTTATAAACCAATTTCTGGGCCCCTTACAAATGAGCGTCCCCCTTTAATGTTACACAAGTTCCAGGCCTTGTCCGAACTCGACAACCAGGACTGACTACTGATGCCACTGGAACTTTTTGATACTCCTCATGGGCTTGCACTCCCTCCCCCTGTAATTAAGACTGATGATCCACATGTTCCATCTAGTGTCCAGGCCGACCCGGATCTGAGGATCTTGAGCTGGAAAGTGGCCGGCCTCCAGTCTAGGTTGGGGGATCCAGATTGGTTAAAACTGGTAAGACAGCAGGAATTAGTCATGTTCCAAGAGACATGGGCAATACAAGAATTATATATCGACGGGTTTGAATGTCACAATATCGTAGTTTTGCAACTATGGTGTTTATTAGTTAGTACTATATACATTGTTAGACAGGTTCCTGATCAAATTATTGTAAATATTGTATTTAACTGCTCTCATACCTTCTACTCCTATCCCTTCACAAGCACTTCCCTGAGCACTTGTTTCACTTCACGTTAATTGGAGCAACCATTTGAGTTATTGATTATGATTAATTTCATACTATATTAAAAACAATTGTGATTTGATCATTTATTTTGTCAATCCATGTTTGTTTTAGGGTGTAGAATATTTTCTAATCTCTTCAGTCGGACCACTTTTTTCTGTACTAATATTAGCCCGGGTCCGGCTGAGTACTGGGTTTCCCCATTGTTGTGTAACAATCTGTCTGAGCACCTGGAATTAATGCTTGTGTCAAAGATACTAAGGCCCTCATTACGAGTTCGGGACTAAATTCTGATCCCTGTGCAACCAGGTGTTTGGAGAGGGGTCAGAATAACAAGTTGTGTGATTGATAATTGTCACACCGTCACAGTTTTTCCACTGATAAATTCTGGCAGGTCAAACCTGCCAAAACTTATCAGGGTAAAAGGTCCAGAAAAAAGGCAAAACATGCACGATTAGGTGCGTTAAAAATGTATTGTATATGTTCTGTCTCATTTTACTTATGTAAACTCTGAATAGGAGGAATTTACCACATACGGTAAATACCTCATCCTGGGGTAATGATATTTACTACGTCTGGTATCTACTCCACCCTGTTCTGACAAACTTGTAATGAGAACTTAAATATTTTATTATGCCATGCTTGTGACTATTACATACATTTAATCTATTTATACAAACATGAACTCAGAAAGAAGCAGTTATGGCTCCATCTATAGAACAGCTGGGAGATTTCTGGTCTCACATATAAACTTGTCATGCTCATTATGTTCACACAACCACTCTTATATATCCAATGTATTGTCACTCTGTGAAATAGCTATCAAGTTCACAAGCAATGGAGTTTCCTGCCAGCTAATTCTGGTTTCAGAAAGTACATCCCTGAACATCTTGGCACTTTCATTTGACATTTTCCCATTGTATGGAACAATCAAATACGGTATGGGTGCCTGGAAGTGACCCACATTACGGGTGCAATAGGTAGGTATAGTTTGTCGTCACAAGTATGTTTAATTGTTGGAATTTCTACCAGAATCTTGACCTTGAGTATTTTCCATGGTGCTTTATCAAGCTGGAATGTCTGTGCAGTGTCTGGCCACCATAGACATTCTTGTTGGAACTGTTTTTTTGTCTGCCATTTACATTCAGTAAGTGGAGTTTCCACTAAGTTACACAATTGTGATAATTACTAGTGTTTACCTATCCTGAGCCCTTGTTGATCCATTCAAGGATGAAACCATTCCATTCCCCCTCCATCCTCTTGTTCTTGACTGTTTTTAACTCCTGAGATGGCTGAGGAGATCCCTAAAATGGTGACACATCTCTCCTAATGAGAAAAATATCTTGCAAGAAGTCTTCAAGTACTATTCCCAGCTCAATGAAGGAAAGGGGGTTGGGAGCACACTGCCTCACATCCCAGCACAGTTCGCCCCTTTGCATCCCGGTAAATGCAGTACAAAATTAGTGCTTACTTGAAATTTAGCTGTAGTTTTTCACCAAAGTTGGTGCAGACATTGCTGTATATCTCTAGACACGTGTTTCAGGGTTCAGCCCTTCTTCAATAGAGAGCAGCAGTAGTAGAAAGCAAAAGAAAAGTCATTTGGGGTTGCTGGAAATGCTGCCAAATTCCTCTCAGGTCACAGTACCACTCACAGGCACACAGGTGCATCTCCAAAGCTCGTCAGCTTGCTGGCTCAAGGGAGCCTTTGGAACAGAAAGGGGGTCGGGAGCACACTGCCTCACATTCCAGCACAGGATCTGGAAGGCTGCTGGGCAGCTGAGCAACTGTGACAAGACCAGTATGTGGAATGCAGTCACCTAAGATTACAGAAAACGGAGGGTGCACAAACATAAGGAGTTACACACATGTATGCACGGAGGACTTCCTTTGATGAGCATGCCTGAAGTGACTATTTCAATTGGGTAGGTCCACCCAGCAGAAGAAAAACATATGCTCCCAGCTCACACCACTCATTTGGTGCATATTGGCAATGGCACACATTATGGGCGTAGGTAGTTAAGCAAACAGGCCCTTAGGAGGCACACTGACAGTGCACCACAAAAAAAGTGGAGAAATGTTATTGCGCATCCTCAGGGCAACACTCTGGAGGGGGAAAAGACGATCCCATGGAACCCCAAACATCCCTCTGCAGACGGGATCTATGTCCCATCTTTAGAGTGCAGATGGCTACCACCTGCACTGTGAAACATGGAGCTGCTTGGAAGCAGCCACTCGGTCTTTGACTGAATGTGTGGCACCCAGGATAGCCTCGAGTTTGTGGCTGCCCTGGGGGAGCACATTCAAGATAGTAGGGCTCACTGTCCTGGTCTGCAACCATTGACTCAGGTGACAGGAAGTCATGAAGGCACACCCTCCTACAGGAATCTCTACTCCCACTGAGGCCTTCCCTCGAAAATGAATTACAGTCTCAGGAAGGCATTGCATGGCATCCACCAAATGGCACCCATATTATTCCATTATGGCTGCATTAGGGTCCTACAGAAAACTCCATCGTAATGCATATAAAGGCAATTTCATCCGTTGATTATGCAACCAGGATGGTGAGATTTTTAGTTACTAGCTAACAACACATGCTAACGGTGTGGCCTGCGGGGGCAACATGGCGGACGTTTTTTAGAGCTGCTCCATCTCAACTCCCCATAATCCACTAAAATTACACACACAGGCGAAACATCCAGGCCCCCTGAGGTCATCCAGGCAAGACCTCAGGGGGCCTACCCTGCGCAGGAGGAGGCTGCTGAATCCCCGGATCAGGAGAACGGCCTATTGACTGTGCAGACACCCAGAGTGACGATCACGCAAGCGGCATTCACCGAGTGGCCTAGGCTGTGCAGATGGGAAGTGCAGCGTAAAAGCACCAACGGGCTCGACAGAGACTGCCTGAACAGTAAAACGACTGGAGCTGAGGGGTCCGAACCCGGCCACGGAGTTTTGGAGGCGAGACCGCCTGGCACACCGTGGAGGCCGCAACGGCGGCAGCCAGAGTGGAAGGTCCGGGCAGTGGAGGCCAGGGCTGACTAAAAATGCCCGATTGGAGGTGGGGGCTGGCGAATAACTGACCGATGCCAAGGAGGAGTGGAACGGTAAGCAGACGCTATGATTAGGCAGCTGCTGAGAGTGAAGCCCCACCGGGGAACGGAAGAACCTGCCCGGGCTCCGGGGAGTGCATAGTGCTGATCCAGCGGTCTACTAAAAAACAGATACTCTACTACCATATACTCACTTGGGCCCATACAACTTGCTTCCGCTGCGCTCTAAGTAAACCACTGGAGTCTATTAGTTTTATATGTTACTCATACCTCAGGATCTAGCTATTACTTCTTTAACTAAACCTTCTGCTAATCAAACAGTTCTTTCCTCTGGTCAATGGACCAGTTAGGTAAAACTAGTTGATGGCGATAATTGACATAACTTATTATGCATTTCTTAATAAGTATAAAATAATGACAGACTCAATAAGTTTTTAAATCTTTATCTAAAGTTAGGGGTTTTGAACCATCTCAAAACGTTTCAGTTCAAACACCTTCATTCGCGGGAGTGCCAATTAAAAAATCTCTCAAATAACACTTATCAATTCAGATCCACACAATAACTATGCTCAGAAAGAAGAGGATAGAGACAGAAGAGCATTTATCAAACGATGTATTTCATAATTACCAAAGTATGGTGTGAAGACCAACCCCCTGGCCAAAGGGCTGGTAAGGGCCTCCCAGGACAGATCAGGAGACAAAGGCTTCAGGACAGGAATCAGGACAGAATACTTCACCTCTCTATTTACCGACGACTACGTCGCACCCCTCTCTGGCACTCTCTTCCTCCTCGTGGTTCTTCCGCGATCTTTTTTCTAAACCCACCCAAATTAAGTAGATGGTTCTGCATTCGGTTTCTTCATCAGCATTTCAGAACACCACCCCGGCACACCCCGATGTCAGGCTTCTTCAACGCACAAAGGCTCGCTCAACCCGACTTGTCTCTCGAACTCTTGACCCCCGAACTTCTCTCAAAGACAATGCCCCTTCTTCTAACTAAACTACCTCAATTATACCTTTCCATAGGCGTGTACCACCCATTAATGTTTCTTTTCCACAGAATACTAACTTCTGATTGGACAGGCGAGGGGGGGATGATCATCACACCACACTTATACTTCATTTATTCTCTTTTGACCATAGTTTCCAAACTCCTCCCTTCAAACTTTATTCCGCCCTTCCTTTCCCATACATCTTTAAACTTTATTAATACATTTGTAACTGATTTCTTGAATAAGTTCCTTCATATGAACTCTTCACCCTCATGTTCCCAGGGCACATCTCCGCCGACCTTGGACTCGTGACAAATCCTTAGTCATCTTCCAAGCTCCGTATCAGGGCGCATGCGTCGCGCCTTATTGATCTGCTCGACTCGGACAACTTTAACAGGCCCAAATACGCACTAATAATAAAGTCGAAAAGGAAAAATGTTATTCTCAAAAATAAATGGTTTCACTGTATACCACCAACCTCTACTCTAACCCATACCATTTGTTATTTCTCTCTCTGCATTTGCGTTAGTTATAAACCCATTTCAAATTTCAGCAAAAGCAGGTGTCATGCATGTGAGCTTTCAAGCGGCCATTTTATAGCTCTTTGCGCAAGCGCCAGAATTTCCCTCCAAGCGAAAGCACGTCATACTACGTAGATGCAGTAGACGCATGCGCAGTAAAGATCCCATGTTAAATGCGTTCTAGTCCTATGTCCGTGTTATTTGCAGTTAGTAAACACATAGGCAAGCTTCATTCTTTTCCCGCGTATAATGAAAGTGCATATTATTAATCACAAGACATGTCGTTAGTAATTAGCTAGTAAGTTAAATCGAGAGGATTGCTTCCGAGCAAGTCTCGTGTCCGAGTCCTTGCTCCATCAATCCCCTCTCTGATGGCATATTAAGCCATCACAAAATTCCCATCCATCCCAGATATCAACTTTAGCACTTCTCAGTTTTCTCTATTTGGCCTCCCAACCTTTCATCAACTGTCTCATTTCCTTCTAAATCTCGCATCTTCTTGTATAACCTGCCTTTCATTTCTTCCAAGCGTATTTCTTCATACTTTCTTTTACGTGTCTGTCCCTTTCCTTTTCTGTTCAAGTGTACTTTTCCTTTCGTACCTTTTCTACAACATCTATATGTAATCATTATTAACATCACTATTGTTGTTATCATCACTAATGGTATCATTATTTGACCTAGAAAGCTCTTCCCAAACCCAACAAACCATTTCCCTATTGATGTTATACTTTTTTAGTCTTCCCCACACACTGTCAACTTCCAGTTGGGTCAAATCTTTATGCATTCTCGTAATTTTTTCAATATATCCTTTAATTTCTCTGCTCTTGTCCGGTATATAAGTGCAGCAGTGTTGAATTTTCAACATGCCACAAACTCCACCTTCTTTTGCTAACAATATGTCAAGAGCAAGACGGTTTTGTAAAACCATTGATCTAATTGCAACCATTTCTGTGTTAATCATTAAAAATCCTCCTGCAGTATCTGTAGAAAGACGATCAACTATGGTTGATGACTTACACATTTTCTGTGAATTTAGGATGACTCCAACTGAGGGTATCAGTGCACTAAAAATATCTCCTACAATTTCAGAAAAACTAGCCCTTCTTCTTCGTGTTAGTCCATTTGAATTTCCATTGGTTCCACTGATTTTATCTACATGATACATTTTTGGAAAAACTATTCCAAAATAACAGCTTCCGTACCATCTTGCAGGTAACCTGTAGTAGGCATTACTCCCACAAACATAATACACTCCTGGAAACACAGGATCAGTTCCCCCTTTTAGTCCCCATCCTCCTAAAATTAGGAAGTTATGTTCACATTCACTGGAACCAATGTAATTATTGTTATAATCTGTCTTTAATCTATGGAGGCAGAATTTTCCCCTTTCCACAAAGTCCAGGGACATTGCAGCATGAGCCTTGCCACTTGCATAGATTCCCTCCTTCCCAACCCATGGAGGTACATGGGTTTTCTGTGTAGTTGCCTTCTTCATTAAATCCTGTCTCCTTTCTTCTACTAAATTCAAAAAATCATAACTTCTTTTCTTAATGTACATGTTAGATTATCTTTATGTGCCTGAACTAAATCTATTGAACTCATTGTTATGAAAAATTCACCCATAAACTGTGCATTTTTACCACTAGCTACTGGATTCATATTCTTTCTAATAGGTAATTCAGAAAATACTACATCTATATTTGAATAAAAATATTGAAGTCTCCCTGTAGCATAAAATAAACTTGACAAAACACTACATGACACACCATACGTTAAGGGTATATGGTGATACGTCATTCCTTCTGATACTGATGAAGGCAACTGTAGTGTAGCTCCTATTTCCCTAATAGGCTCTGCGCATTGGAATAATATATCCTATAGGTTTGACATAGGACTAAGGTCAGTATGTCCCTATCGAGTATATTAAACTTAATTACTTGTGCCAGCTAGCTCAGAGGCCACTAGAAACTCCTTGACAACAAGAAGGAGTAGTTTCTGGCAGCCGCAAGACATGACCACTATGTTTCCCTTTAGAATCAGAACGTGTCCCAGAGTCGTGGAAACAATAGATAACTATTTCACTCAGCTCACTCGTGCATGCTTAGTTTTCTCCAAGTTACACAGAAAGAAATAGACGGGCGTTTTCAATAAAAGATTTATTGAACAGTCTTGTTTCTGGTGTAAGTTAAATGTGCTGTTACGATCACAAGACAGTATGCGAGATAAATAATGTACAGTGTGAGCAGTAGAAATAAATAATACTGCGATAGCATTATCTTTTAGTATAGATGCTGTTACATAAATAACACAGACTAAAAATGCGAGTACTCATACGATGCGTTTCTAATCTAGTTCTACCCCAATGTACCTAACCTAACCTAGGTGTAGGGAGAGGTATGAAGTAGGTGAAGTATTCCTTACTATGGTATACTAAGAGTATGTTAAGCCTAGTATGCCTAGTATGCCAAGAGTCCCTCTAGGTTCTTATCAGCTCCATACCTGAAGAATGAGAGAGGTAGGAATCTCTTTGCCAGACTCGAACTCCAACACCCCGCAAGGAAGTTAGATCACTGGAAGCTGGACTCTCTGCGTGCAGGGATGACAGCGTCTTCTCAGTGCGTCAGGCCGGGAAACAGGCTCCTCTGAAGTCGAGGTCTCCTCTAGTTTACAAGGGCTAGGGAAGGTATATTTATACCTGAGAGTACCTAGGAATGTTAGTATTGACGTGAGTCGGACAGCGAAAGACGTCATGAATGAACCCCTAAGGAATAATGGTTCATGCATAATATATGAGTCCTTGAAGAAATCAATAGTCCTGGGCTAGGAAACTCCCGCAGCCTAAGGGTCTGTTCTTCACGAACTCGTTGTGACGTTAGGGTGGACGGATGTCGGAGACCATGCCTGTATTTGGAGTGCACGGTTTAATGCCTAAATAAGGGCTGGGATTTTATGCCTATATAAGGGCAGGGCGAATTGTGCCTATATAAGGACATGATACTGGAAAGCCCGTTATGGACACCCTAAGAGGAATACAACACCCACTCCACTTTCGTGTGTACGATAATACATAAATGCTAAACATTTAAAATGCTAAACATAAAATGGAGCACCGCATATTTAAAAAATATTTCTCAAAAATATTAAAAAACATAATATAAAATGCAAAAGGTACTGTACATTTGAAGCAATTGCTTATCATTTCAGGCATATAGTTTTGAAAATAAATGCAATTGGAATGAAATAAGCAATAATATTTACATGTGACAAAAAAAATGATCGATAAGTTGTTCAAAAATCAAAGTCATTTCATGTCATGAAAATCAATGAACTGTTTTTAGACACATAAGATGACTAAATGTCTGTGGAAGGACCGCCAAGTCTGTACTATAAGGCTAGTTCTACTTTAAGCAGATTGAAGTGCCATTTTCGTTCTAAAATGGGAAAAAGTTCAATTTTGGTAGAGTTCCAAGTTTTTGTAGAATGAAGGCCAAATTGTTACTGCATCTCTGGAACACTGTATGCTGAATCAGAGTCAGTTTACGGGTCTGGTGTAAACATGAGATCATCTATTTCTATAGACAAAACATCATCCACTGTAGTTGGTGTAAGTTGGAACACCTCGTGAAGCAGGTTAATCGCACAGAGATGTGAAGCATCGCTTTCAGCATTGGTTGCAGCAGCGATGTTCGCGTCCGTTGTTACCTGTGTGCCTGTAGATCTTTCTCGTACCTCAGCAGCAGCCGGAAGTGTCTGTGAGATCTCAATGAATGCTGACATCAGGATAGGAAGCCTCTGGGGACAACACAGAGCATGGGCCGTTATCGGGTCCAGCAGAGTATCGACATCCGTTGGCGTTGCTGATGGAAATGTTAGACAGGTGTCCAACACGCATTCTACACCGCATAGCAGGCATCGTAGAACAGGTAAGATGCAATCTTGCCAGATTGGTCTGAATGACAGGAACCACGTGGTATTAAGGTCCTGTAGACGATTTATGCCCAAAAGTGCTACTATTTGCTCACGGCACTTTCGTTCAAGGAGAGCTTTCTCCATTTCGCTCAGAGTGATGCCGGCGAATAGGCTGGCCATAGCGAAATAGCAGGAAGAGAAATAGAATTCCGGCAACAAGTGCTAGAATTAATGGTATGCCACCAAACACCGAATGTGCAAAGTTCGGGATGATTCCGAGTATTGCCTGGAAAGGTGCTAACAGACCGGAGCAGATGCTCTTAAATACATGTACAGGTCCGGTTGTATCAGACATATTGAAGATTCGTCCTATCATTTCTACGAAATGTATAGGGCAGTTTGTACGTATTAAAGTCTGTATCTCAGCCGAAGTCCTTGCAATTTGTAGATCATAGGTTTCTTTGGCCGAGGTCAAAGGCACTGTTTGCTGTAAAAGCATGGCTTTCATTCTGCTCAAAGTATCAAATCTTATAAAAGAGACGTTCAGCGAAGGCCATAGAGCGACTCCCTGACTGTGTCTATTGGGGCAAACAATACTTGCATACAGCAAGTGACCCTGGAGTTGACCGTTACTAGATATGGGATGCCTGGCAGCATGCCACAGCAGCTCTGATCATTCAACATGAGGTAACTCCCATTAGAAAGTTGTCCAAACGTTGGATTAATCACAGCAGCTGGTGTACCCTGCTGATGGCAAGACAAATTTGCCACAGAACCATTACAAGCCCCATGTAAGGAAATGTCCTGACATATAAGCGAACCGCTTAGTGCACGTTTACAGTTTGTACTGCTCAAAAACACTTCACGATCCCCACTCCAACATCTATATGTATACAGTAAATCCCAAGATGTCTTAATGTATTCCTTACCCAACCTTTCATATTTGCCTGCTTGCATTTGTCTGAGGCAATACTGAAACTGAAAAGTAGTCACAGGTAGTGTGATTTTGCCATGAATAAGCCATTCTGTAGCTGGTTTTTCTGCCACTGTGAATGGTAACTTTTCCAGTTTTTCAATGCTCAGCACTGTATACCTTGCTCCTCTTTGTGCCAATTCGATCTGTTTATCAGTGAGATTGTATTCTGCAAACAGAGCCGTTGTGTTGATAAAACGCCAAGGCACATAGCCCGCTCGCAAAGATTGCAGCGTCCAGCTTAATAACATAATAGAACGTAATTGAGACTGGCCTTGTTGTAACATCGCCAAATCTTGTTCTAGTATGTCGATAGCAGAGGATACAATGCCGTCCAGTGAATATATTCTGGAAGACAAAGTTGTTAACCCATTGTCGACCACAGAGAGTGTTTTCTCTAAATTAATACGATCAAGTTCACGTATTCGTTCTGCGGCCTCCATCTGTGATACTTTCCATGCTTCATTGTAGGCAGCATAAATGCCGGCATATATGAAACGTTTTTGACGCGGTTTTCTTGGTCCAAGCAAGAATTCCCTAAGGTCTGCGTCCTTTTTAAGTAAGGTTAAGTGTTGTTTCACATTCTGTAGTGTAAACTTATGCAGCCAATAGAGGCATAGATTCCCTACACTGTATGTTGTTACTACCCCCGGATGTTGTCTTTGGACATATCTTGGGTCTGGCCTATGAATAGTAAAGCCCTGAGTTTTATACAGGAATCTTTCCTGACAGTTATTCGTGTCTGTGGGCCAGATCAACCATTTTTTCCAATCAGGATTAGATCTGTTGAGTTGTAGTATATTGTCAACTGTCACCACTGCCTGTGTATCGTTATCATTTGCAGGTGTTGGTACAGAAGGTTTGTTCATTTCTTTAATCTTGGCTAAACCAAGACAAGATGTCTGTTGGACAGTTTCATTCAAAAACATTATTTGTTCAGGGATGATACAGGCTCTAAATAAAGCTTCTATCCCCTGCACTTGCCATTCTTTAGCACCCCACACAGTTTTTGTGTCTATTGTGTCTTTCCAAAAGTCGAAACCCTGTCTAGACAGTTGGGCATTAAATAATGCAGAATACATCTGTTTTGTATTTGTTAACATAATTTTCAGTCCTGTCTTGTTTACATTTTTATAGTAAAACATTTCTGGATCAGATGTTTGTAACCTGAAAAATATGTAAATTTACTAGCAAATGTTTTTGAACTACCTTTAGGTGGTGTAGGACAATGTTCCCATTGGTTAAACATAAACACATTTCTTGGATATGCAGTTTTATGCAAATAATGATGACCATAGTGGTTATAACAATACAGTTGTTCATAGTCTGATGAACCCTCTAAATATTCATTTTTAGAAAATGCAGCAGATTTTTCTAGGTCAAACATTATGCCATTTACAGTCTCAAAGTCCCAATCATCAGAATAGGTACTGGACGATATTAGATCACTCAGTGAAATTTTAAACAAATGTGGAATGTTCAATTGTTCCGTCGGACCGAATATATCAAAATCTGTTTTGTCCCACACTATACCATCATGTATAGGAACAGCTGAGATGTTCACTGATGACAAGTCTCTTGCTTCATGATGGGAAGATTTATGAGGTTTCAAAAGTACGTTTACGCCTTTTCCTTCAGTGTTCACATGGATGTATCTGCCACTTATAAGCACGCTCACAGTTGTAACCAAAGCTAGCCAGAGCAGGAAAACAAAAAGTCCAGATATAATCCAGAGTTCAATCCATGGAGAAACCAAATAAGCCTTTTTCAGAAAGTGAAGAAAGTCTTGTACTTGCTGCTTGAATTTGAATGATGCTGGCGTCGTTTCAGGTTCACTCGGATCTTCTGAGAACGTATCAAAGTCAATGAAATAGCCTATCCCGTTGTTGTATGCCCCCTCCATCTCACTGGCACAGAACCCTATGCTACCTTGCATTCAAGATGGTGTTGGCAAGACACTGGTACAGAAGATGACACTTCACACTTTCGCGGACCTCTACCCGGAAGACACGTTCCGGCCCCCCCCAGACGCGGATGAGGGGCAGGCGGTACCCTTTGCCGAGTTATTCCTATATCACAAGATGCGCACGGCTTGTCGTGCACTCTGGGAGGGCTTCCCGTTGGCTCCACCGCCTTTGTCCGCACTAGAGACCCTACTGAGATCCCCATCTCCCCGTAAACTTATTACGCGTCTTTACACACACATGCAAGGCACTGCCCCCCTGGTGAAACCTAGCGCCCTCCAGTGGTGGAATAACGAGCTCCCTACTCCGCTGACTGAGGCTCAATGGAATTTCTGCTGCGGGCAGCTTACCGAACTTTCCCCTAACTACAGACTTCGGTTGATTCATTTTAAATACTTACATAGATTCTATAGGACGCCTGTTGGTCTGTATCGTATGGGGCTCAGGGAAGATAACAGTTGCTGGCGCTGTGGGTACACCCCAGCCTCGTTTCTCTATATGGCATGGGATTGCCCGAAGCTTGCTGCATTCTGGTCCACAATTTTTATGTCAGTGAACCAAATTATTGGAACGTCAGCCGCTCCCTCCCCCACATTGGGCCTCTTAGGCTATGTCAAAGACACCCCAGTTAAGTTGCGCAAACTACATGCACTTCTCCTGCTGTTTGCTAAACGTCAAGTGGCGGTGCACTGGGGAAGGAGGAGGGTGCCCTCAGTTAAGGGGTGGATTAAAGATATCACTTATGGCCACTCACAATTAACTACCTTCTGGGAGCTCATGCCTCCTACTTCAAGACCACGTGACATTTGGGAGCCATTCGTAGTTTGGGCTCGGGAACAGTATGACCCTACTGAGGAAACACAGACAAGTGGAAACCTGCCTGGTGTCTCGATGTGATTGCTATTGGTTTGAACCTGTTTTTACCCTACAGCCCCTTTTTTTTTTTTTTTTTTTACTCCCTAGGTTCAATGGGTTTATTCGGATGTGCCTAGAGAATTTTAGACCCTCTATGTGATACTCTTAAGTGCTTATTATTATTAGTAAAGAGTCAACTGGATGAAAATAGCTATGCTCCTGCTGGGTGTGGGCGTATGGAACGTGGATTAATAGGAAATTGTTGTGCAATGTACGGACTGTGACTATCTTGTATCCTGCTACACATTACTGACATACTGGCCTGTTGTGTTGTATGTTTGATTTTTTTAAAAATGTCAATAAAAAATAAATAAAAAAAAGTCAATGAAATAGCCAGAAGCAGTTCTATCAATTGTTGGAATTGCATCAGGATTTGTAGAAATCACTGGAACCAGTCGATCACTTGCTACGTTGGTGTAGACAGGTGTATTTGGACGAACTGTTACTTGGTGTTCAAGAGGGATGAGTTCCATAGCGTTGTTGCTTAGTCCTCCATCTGTTACAGCTGAATTCTCGATGGTTATCAGTCTTTCAGTCTGAACCTCTTGGATAGTAGCGAGAGGAGTGCGTCTGCTACTAGGTCGGAGTCCACGAGGCCTACTATTTTGTATTGGCCACATACTGTGGTTTGATGAGGTCGAAGGACACAAATCTTTTCTCCTTTCTTCCAGCAAGGGGCGGCAGTAGTACTGTTCTTGTTCCTTGAACTGCTAGGACAGGTACTGGTTGTCTGTAAGAAGGTCCAAATTCCTTCTTGTCCACAATTGTTCCCCAACTTTTGGAATCCAGACAGGCCTTGCTGGGACCGCCGATTTTTCCCCAGTGGTGGTTGGCTGTAGGAATACGTTGCTTTGTTTCGTTCTTAATTTGTTTAAGTCCTGTAAAACAGCCAAACGATCTTTGATATCAAAAGGTTTATTTTCCACCACTGTGCCTACGTGTTCAAGGTCTGGTACCCACATTCTTGTCCCAAATAGGACCTCATATGGAGTGACCCCCCCTAGAGAACTTCTTGGCAGATTATTCAAAGAGCGTTGTACCCCACTAAGGTGTTTGACCCACCCATCACCCGAACCTAATACCCTAGCTGTTATAGACTGCTTTATGTCCCGGTTTTTCCTTTCCACAACCGAATTTCCCTCAGGATGGAATGGAGAGGAGTACCGCAATGCAACGCCCAGACTGGCCATGGCTTCTTTGTAAGCCCGAGAGCTAAACGCAGGACCCTGGTCAGAATGTAGCGTGCCTATTGCGTATATGCCGATAAAGACTCGCAAATCTTTTATAACAGTTCGAGCGTCAGCTGAGCGCTGAGGCCATAACCATAGGAACCTAGAGCATGAATCCACTGCAACCATGATATATTTATAATTACCGTCCCTTTGTAAGGGACCGCAGTGGTCCAGGTAAACACAAGCTAATGGTTTGTCTGAAATTAACAGGGGTGTCTGCGCAGGACGTTTCACTGTTGACACTTTCATCTGTTGGCAAATATCACATTCTAAAACATAGTTTTTGGTTTGTTTCCGAATGCCAGGCCACCAATATCTTTGTTTGAGTAAAGATACTGTTGCTGAAACACCTGCATGGGCAGAAGCCATCCCTTCGTGTGCTGCTAGGATTAGTCTTAATCTGCGTTCCTTGTTTGGAATTACCCTATCCCCCACTACAGGGATTCGAGCAAAAGGAACGTTGTTCGCATCAATTACATAAGAGTACTTGAGTGGAAACTTTTTTGGTAACGCTGTACTGCTGCCTTTGCTCGAAACATTGACAGCCAACATTATCTCACCGTCTATTTTTGTTTTGGAACGAGTGATCGCAGCTACGGAAGCCGTCTGCACAGCCCCCTTTGCGGCTTCATTAGCCAATGAATTCCCTGCAACGTGAACGCCATCACGTTGATGACTCAGTGTGTGGATCACGTGAGCCTTTGGTAGTTCGTTTTTCAACTGAACTACTTGTTCCCAAAGCATTTTGTGCTTTATTGTGCCACCTTTCGCATCTTTGAAACCATTTTCAAGCCAGTTTTGTATATAGTCATTATACGACTGAACACAGTAAAAGGAATCGCACACTATTAGTGTGGCGAATTCTCGATCTGTACTTTCAAGTGCCAGTTTGAATGCTTGTAGTTCAGCTCACTGAGCTGTACAATCTCCTAGAGACTGAGTTTTTGTGACCATAGGTCTGAAGATGCCATTTCGCATGCGACCTTTAACGATTCCACATGCTGCACTGTAAGCTTGCTTACTCCCAATTGCGGGTTGTGCGGATCCGTCAGTGTAAATTATGAATTCGTACTGATCGAGAGGCAGAATTTCAGTAGGCATGGGACATTCATGTTCATACTGCAGGAATGCTTGTGTTTTTAAATCTGGATCAAAAACATATTCAACATCTGTTGCAGCAAGAGAATTAACCCATTGTATCCATCTTGGATGTAATGCTTTAGCAATTGGAATGCTTGCTTTTGTGACCGCTTCTAAAGCTGGTACCGGGGTTACGACAATAATGCGTTTCCCTTGGGCTAAGGCTCTTTCTTTTGCTACAGCGGTTTGAACTGCTGTTAGAATTTTTTCAGTTGAACTGAAGCGCATTTCCGCTTGTGTGTACAAATGAGATTTGTATGCGATTGGTATTTTCCCACCCTCATTGAAGGTTAAGTATGTGAATCCACATTGACCCGAAATTATTCGGATCACCAAATTGCGTTGACTTACGCGTGTTTGTAAGTGATTTGTTGCTAACATGTTAGCCTGAAGTGAACGCAAGATTTCTGTGTGTTCTTGTGTCCAGTTTCTGATCGAAAAATCAGGTTTGATTAATGCGTAGAGAGGTTTAACCCTTTCTGCATAATTTAGAATGTATGGTCTTCCAAAATTTAGGAAACCCAGGATAGATTGTACGTTTTTTAGCGTATTTGGAGGTTGGAGCAGCGCACACTTTTCTAAAAAGTTAGCTGCCAAGCTCTTGCCTTCACTTGAAAGCTCATATCCTAGAAATAGGACATTGAGATGGGCAATTCTGGACTTTTTAAAGTTGAATTTGTAGCCCTCAGAGGCGAAACCCAATATAATGGTGCTCACCCTGTTCAAGTGTTTGTCCAGGTCATCGTCTGTCAGATAAATGTCATCGACATAGGACAATGCCTCATTGTCATAAGTTTGTAGTAACTCCGTTACTCTCGCTGAGAATAAACCTGGGCTATTCTTGAACCCTTGTGGGAGTCGACAAAAGTGACGCTGGGTCCCCATTATGGAGAATGCTGTTAAGTACCTGCTTTCAGGTGCTATATTTTGACAAAAGAAACCATTTGAGATATCTAATGTGGTTTTATATTTTTACGCACAATGTTATTCATTAATGCTGTGCTATGTGCATTTTGCACTGCAAAAGTTTTAGAACAAGTGTTTAGGTGTCTGTAGTCCAAAACTAGACAATATGTATTGTCTGGTTTGGAGACAGGAAACAAAGAATTGTTCATTGAGGAGGTGCATGTTTCAATCACCCCTTGGTATTCAAGTTGATCTAAGATCTCCCTGACCTGTTTTTTAGCTTCTTGCTTTATTGGGTACTGCCGTTGTGCAGTTGGTTCATGTTTCAGATGTATTTTATGGTGAGGTGAGTCCTCATCCCATCCTACATGATTTTTATATAATGCTGGGGCCTGGGCCACTGCCCATTTCCTGGCATATGTATATTTTAGGTGAATTGGAATATGGTTGGAGAAGGCAGGCATAATAATGTCCTCGCCATGTGGGCACTCCCTGACAAATTGTGGTGGCCAGTCTTTTTCTGCTAGAAGTATGTCATAGCCCTTTGATAGTCTTTCCCAAAAAGTGCTTTCACCTGTCTAGGTTTGTCTCCCTCCATCCGGAGTGTTATTTCATATAACTTTTGTGGAGTACTAACCCTGGTGTCTACAGTCTCTACTGTGATGTACTCATTCAAGTCCACTATCTCCAGAAGTTCCTTCACGTTCTGGCGAACTATTGTGACTTCTGCTGCACTGTCCAGCATTGTCTGAGCCCATTCTCCGTTCTTGAGTTGTGTTCTCAGTATTCTCGGCATGTCTAATCTTTAGACCTGCTACTTTCTTTTTGGAGAATTGAGGTTTTGTTTTATTTTTTGGAGCGTGTTTGTCGTCTTTCGATTTCACACGTTCTTCTCTGTGTTCCGTCCGTCCTCTTCTTTCCGAAGTCTGTGATGAGATCTGAAAGAGACGAGAGGAACGTGTAACAGTATCTTGATACCTATCAGGTTTTCTCAAATTATCCCTATTCCTGAGGTTATACCTCCTTTCAGAGGGCTCCTTTTGAGGAGACCTACCTCGGGATTGAGAACGTTTCTCGTTTGAAATTTGTTTATTAGTTTCCCACTTCTTTTTAGAAGATGTAGGAGTTTGTTTAATAGAGTCCTTCTCAGGACTTTCAGATAGCTTCGGCTTCACTGGTCTTCCACCCAAACTATCTCTGCCTAATTCTGCATAAGATTGTTCTATTATTCTGGGTAGCTCTGTTTGATGTTCTGTAACATCAAATTCCCTTAATTTTTGGCGGATCACAACTGCTGCTGCCTCTCCTTTAATATTAGATAATATTATTGTTGAGACCTGGTCGAAATTTTTCAGTAATTTCATACCTAAATTTAGAGCAGGCTCTGCCCCGTATTCGTTTTGAATTTGTTTGAGGACATCAGGTATTACCGCAATTGACGGAATGCAATGTGTTTTAGTATAGATGGCAGCAAAGACTGAGCCCCAAGTGGTGCAGTCTTCCAGTTGTGGTGTGATCCCCATTGGTAAACTTATTGTTAGGATTCTGTGTTTCTCATACGGGCTAGTATTTGGAAATACTGCTTCGATTTGAGTAATTTTTTGAGCTATCCAGAACGGAATTTGCTCACGTTTTGTGGGCATTTTACCAATGACTGCGTTTAGAGTCTGTGGTGTAATTTTTAGTGTATTCCCCTGTTGGGGAGTTGGATTTGGAAGTGTTAATGGTTGCTGGACTGTAAAAGTCTGCATGACATATTGGACCAATTGTCTGTAAATTTTTATTAACTCTTGCATTTGAGTAAGTAGTTCCTCATCTGACATTATATCCAGTTCAGGATGAGGTGTGTAGCCGGCTAGAATCGGCCATGTTGCTCCTGGTCTACCTAGTGGACCGAGCCTAGTAATGTTTTTGTGATGTTTTAGGGCGCCTTTAAACCAGAGCTGATGCTCCTGGTATGTTAATGGAATTTCAATATCCATCGAAAGGAATGTATTCCTCTGGTGGATCATCTTCTTTGTAGAAGTGAAATGTGTGTGATATTGGATTGCATTCAGGAAATATTACCCATGAATAGAATACCTCTGTCTGAAAGGATTCATGTGCCTCTATCACGAAAACTGCTCTACCTCCTCTTGGCGGTAGGCCATGTTTTATAAGTTTTAGAGTTATGGCTCTTCTTAAGTTTTGAGGGATGTCTATAACACCCTCCTCGGTTTCATTTAAACCTGTAATGTTAAAAACTGCTGCTAGGGCTGAATCAGCCGCAGCTCCACCGTTTCCGATGTTATTGTCGTTGTCAGGCATTTTGTGTTTTGAAAAATGTAGAACAAGTTTCAAGGAAACAAAGATAAGGTGCACAATATTTTGGAACACTGTATCCTTCAACGTTGAGCTAACCAAACAGCTAATATATAGGGTGTTTCCCTATGTAGCCGTGGTGGATACCTAACCCTGCCCACTCCAGACGTCTTTTGGAGTATATGGGTAGGGGTCTCTGAGAGAAAAAAGCACGGCTGAGTTACTCAGTATCTAACGTTGAATTACCGCCTTACCAAACGTTGGGCGCCATGTAGTGTAGCTCCTATTTCCCTAATAGGCTCTGTGCATTGAAATAATATATCCTATAGGTTTGACATAGGACTAAGGTCAGTATGTCCCTATCGAGTATATTAAACTTAATTACTTGTGCCAGCTAGCTCAGAGGCCACTAGAAACTCCTTGACAACAAGAAGGGAGTAGATTCTGGCAGCCGCAAAACATGACCACTATGTTTCCCTTTAGAATCAGAACGTGTCCCAGAGTCGTGGAAACAATAGATAACTATTTCACTCAGCTCACTCGTGCATGCTTAGTTTTCTCCAAGTTACACAGAAAGAAATAGACGGGCGTTTTCAATAAAAGATTTATTGAACAGTCTTGTTTCTGGTGTAAGTTAAATGTGCTGTTATGATCACAAGACAGTATGCGAGATAAATAATGTACAGTGTGAGCAGTAGAAATAAATAATACTGCGATAGCATTATCTTTTAGTATAGATGCTGTTACATAAATAACACAGACTAAAAATGCGAGTACTCATACGATGCGTTTCTAATCTAGTTCTACCCCAATGTACCTAACCTAACCTAGGTGTAGGGAGAGGTATGAAGTAGGTGAAGTATTCCTTACTATGGTATACTAAGAGTATGTTAAGCCAAGTATGCCTAGTATGCCAAGAGTCCCTCTAGGTTCTTATCAGCTCCATACCTGAAGAATGAGAGAGGTAGGAATCTCTTTGCCAGACTCGAACTCCAACACCCCGCAAGGGAAGTTAGATCACTGGAAGCTGGACTCTCTGCTTGCAGGGATGACAGCGTCTTCTCAGTGCGTCAGGCCGGGAAACGGGCTCCTCTGAAGTCGAGGTCTCCTCTAGTTTACAAGGGCTAGGGAAGGTATATTTATACCTGAGAGTACCTAGGAATGTTAGTATTGACGTGAGTCGGACAGCGAAAGACGTCATGAATGAACCCCTAAGGAATAATGGTTCATGCATAATATATGAGTCCTTGAAGAAATCAATAGTCCTGGGCTAGGGAAACTCCCGCAGCCTAAGGGTCTGTTCTTCACGAACTCGTTGTGACGTTAGGGTGGACGGATGTCGGAGACCATGCCTGTATTTGGAGTGCACGGTTTAATGCCTAAATAAGGGCTGGGATTTTATGCCTATATAAGGGCAGGGCGAATTGTGCCTATAAAAGGACATGATACTGGAAAGCCCGTTATGGACACCCTAAGAGGAATACAACACAACTTCATACATACGTAGCAATTATTAATTTGCATAGTGCTAACATACTGAAATAATAATTTAATAAACACATTAGAGGACGTATTATAGTCTGATTCATTATGATAGTTTGCCTCATCTTCCACTCCTATTTCTATTTTAGTTTCTCTTAATCTATCTACTTTAACATTAGTATCTGTATTATTCTTGTCACTTGTTTCCATTATTAAAGGTACCCCTAAGGTTAGGAATAACCATCCTAATATTGCTAATAAAATACTACAAAAACAAAATCTAAGACACCTTCTTTTAACTCCACATTTTGGTTTTCCGCTAACTTCATTGTCAGCCATTTTGTCTCTGAGAAAATTTCTTTTCTCTTATCTTTTTCTCTTTTACAGTCTTTTGTGTCTTTTTATTCTTAAGGTTTCAATTGGCTTTCGTCAATTTGTGCAATATGGACTTCTTCTGTCTCATCAGACAGATCCAGGGACTCAAATTCTTCAAGAATAACGTACGTCCACTCTGGAGCCTTGTATTTTCTGTTTAAGTTTCTCAATCTTGGACTTCTTTGAGTTATTTTTGCTAATGTTTGCTTAGGTCTTGTTTGACTTGTGATTTCATTCACTTGCTCTGGTTTCTTTTCATATTTTCTCAGGTGATATTTTAGTTTCTTTATTCCAGTTGGCCAATTGTCTCCCTTTCTGGCTCTTTTAATTTGTACTGCTTTTTCACCTTCCTTATCTCCTTGTAAGGTTCGTTTTATTTCATTTATTCTGGGCACAATCTGTTCTATTTCTCTGTTTTCTGTGCTTGTACCTTCTTTTGCTTCTTCCTGCTCAGGTTCTACTGTGTTTTGTTCTACTTCTTCCTGAGCTTGCTCTTCTAATTCTGTCTGATCCTGCTCAGGTCTTACTTCAAATCTTTCTTCTTCTGCCTGAGTTTGTCCTTCTAACTCTATCTGGTCCTGTTCAGGTCTTAATTCAAACCTTTCTTCTTCTGCCTGAACGTGTTCTTCACTTTTTCCCTCCTCAGGTTTGTTTATGTCTTTTTCTGTTTTCACCTGAGTGTGTTCTTCTTCCCCTATCTCTTCCTGACTACTTTCTTGTCTTTTCAGTTCTGTTCTTCTGGTTTCAATGACATCATCAATTACTTCAATCACTGGGATCCATCCTTCCTGACTTAGCTCGGGCTGCTCATCATATGGTTGTCTTTAAGAATCTATCACTCTAGATTCTTCAATTTCACAGATTTACAACTCCTGACGCTTCAGCCTGCTCAGTCAGTGATGGTTCTTGTTGATCTGATGGGCTCGGTACTCTTCTGGTATGGCTGGCGTGAATCCAATTGGGCAAACCTGCACACTTCACTGCTGTGGTAGTGACTAGTATGACTTGCCATGGTTTGTCCCACCTTGGTGCTAGACACGATTTCCTTGCGTGTTTCTTCACTAGCACCCAATCTCCAGGATTCAAATCATGCGCTTAATCTGGCTGTCTTTCAACTGCGTCTTCTCCAACCTGGTGAGAGATAGAACGCATCATTTCAGCCAATCCTTTGCAATAGTCCAATACCAGATCATCAGTTATACTCATTAGTTTATTTCCAGGAATAAACGCCTGTCTCATGGCTCTTCCCATGAGTACCTCATGTGAACTCATTCCTGTTTTTCTGTCTGGAATGCTTCTGAGACCCATTAGTACAAGAGGCAATGCATCTGGCCATTTCAGCTTTGTGGATGCACACACCTTTCCCAATCTTGACTTGATTGTGCCATTCATTTGTTCAACAATTCCAGAAGCCTCTGGACGATAAGCACAGTGTAGTTTTTGTTCAATGTTAAATGCAGCACAGATTAATTGAATTATTTCATTATTAAAATGAGGGCCTCTATCTGATTCCAAAGTGACTGGAAAACCAAACCGTGGCACTAACTCCCTCAACAATAATTTTGCAACTGTAAGACTGTCATTTCTTCTAGTAGGGTAGGCTTCCACCCATCTTGAGAAAAGGCACACTATGACAAGTACATATTTCAATCCGTTGCAGGGGGGTAACTCAATGAAGTCTAACTGTAATCTGGTGAAGGGTCCTTCTGCCTTTCCGATTTTTCCCCAGCTTACCACTGTCTTTCTACCTGGGTTCTGCTGTTGACAGGTTAAGCATCTTTGGCAAAGGCTCTCTGCGATTACCCTGAACTTCGGATTGTACCAACTCTGTCTGAATAGTCTGATCATTGAATCTCTCCCTATGTGTGTTGCTCCATGATACACCCTCGCCATTTTTGAAAGCAGACAATCTGGCAGGACTGGTCTTCCATCTAGATACACCCATACTTCATCATGTGGTCTTTTGGTACAGGCTGCCTTTTTCCAGATTTCTTTTTCTTTTTCCTCAACTTCTTCCTGTAATTGTCTAATCTCATCCCATGTCTCTGGCACTGAGAAGTACATAAGTTGGCATCTGGTTTCTCCCGTTTCAATTTTTCTGTTTATGGCTACTGCATTTTTAGCGCAGTATTTCGCCACTTGGTCAGCATAATTATTACCAGCAGTCACATAGTCATTTCCTGACTGATGTGCAGCGCATTTTACAACTGCTATCTCTTTTGGAAATTGTAATGCTTCCAACAAATCCTTTACATTTTTGCTGTTTCTGATTGGAGATCCTGAAGAAGTCAGAAATCCCCTCTGCATCCAAAGCTGGCCGAAGTCATGCACAATACCGAAACCATATTGACTATCCGTAAATATGGTTACTCTCCAATTTTTCCCCTTTTTACATGCCATTGTCAAGGCAACTAATTCAGCTACTTGTGCAGACTTGACCCCAGGTAAACAGGATGCTTCAATTACCCCCAAAATTTTGCAAACAGGATATGCAGCACTTAGACCTCCCTCTTGTGTCCTAAGGCAGGAGCCGTCTACAAATAACTCATGATCTGCTTCTTTTAGTGGTGTCTCTCTTATATCCGGGCGGGGCTTTGTGCATAACTCAGTTACGTCTAAGCAATCGTGATCACTTTCATCCTTTACTTCCTCATCACAGGGGTCTGGCAATAGAGTAGCTGGGTTCAAAATCGTACACCTTGTCACAGTCACATTTTCATCTCCCAAAATTACTCTTTCGTACTTTGTCAAACGACTAGGGGTGAGGTGCTGTGTTCTTGTTCTTGTTAAAAGAATCTCAACCAAGTGTGGAACGAATACCTTTACCGGATGTCCCATCACTATCGACTCACTTTGCTCCAGACTCATATAAGTAGCAGCTACTGCTTTTAAGCAGCCAGGCAATGCTGAAGCCACCGGGTCCAATGTGGCTGAAAAATATGCCACCGGACGCCGACTCAATCCATGTCTCTGTGTTAAAACTGAAAGTGCACAATTTTCTCTTTCACGACAAAACAAAGCAAAGTCTTTTGCATAGTCTGGCATGCCCAAGGCAGGAGCCTCACACAGACAATTTCGTAATCTCACAAATGCCTCTAGGCAGTCATCATTCCAATCAATCGGATCTTTTGCTCGTTTCCGAATCATCTGTATCAATGGTTTCGCTAACACAGAAAATCCATTTATCCATTGCCTGCAATATCCAACTACTCCCAGAAACATTCTCATTTCTCTCTGAGTCTGTGGCAATTGCATTTCTTTGATTATTTTTATTCTTTCCGGTGTCACTTTTCTAACTCCTCTTTCTATTTTATGCCCTAGATATCTTACTTCTTGTCGACAGAACTGTAATTTTTCTGGAGACACCTTGTGTCCTCCTTCAGCCAAATGGTTCAGCAACGCAATTGTATCTGTGACACAATCTTCTCGCGTTTTTGATGCCACCAATAGGTCATCAATGTACTGAACCAGAACCGAATTTCTGGGCATAATCAATGATTCCAGCCACTTTTTCAAAATCTGATTAAAGATTGAAGGACTTTCTGTGTACCCTTGAGGAACACGACACCATGCGTAAATATGATCTTCAAATTTAAACATAAACAGATACTGGCTATCTGGGTGTAAAGGAATAGAAAAGAATGCTTGGCATGAATCAATTACTGTGAACCATCCTGCATTCCATGGTATCTGATAAAGGATAACTGTTGGATTTGGCACAATTGGACAACAGGGAATTACAATCTTATTTATTTTCCGCAGGTCTTGCACTATTCTGTACTTTCCGCTAGGCTTTTTCAGTCCCATTATTGGTGAATTACAGGGACTACCCATCACTTCTTTCAGAATGCCTTGTTTAACCATCCGTTCAATTTCTGGGATAATTCCTGCTTTTACTTCTGAACTCATTTTGTACTGTCGGATATTTGGATACACTGCACCTTCCTTCACTGTCACTTTTACTGGGTCTATATTTTTCATTAGCCCAATATCTTTTCCTGTAAAATCCCACACTTCTGGATTAACTATGGTTCTCAACTCTTCTGGTAATTCATTTTCAGTTATCAGTGAAAACATTTCATCTACTTCTGTTCCCTGCTTGGCAAGCATCATCTTGTATGCCACATCTTCATCAGCGGTTTGGAAAGCGACACCATCTGGTGTACAATAGATCATGCAATTCATCTTGCACAAAAGATCTCTTCCCAACAGATTTACAGGACTGGAATCGCAAACTACAAACCGATGCATTTCCTTAAAATTTCCAATGTGCACCTCCATTGGCTTTGTGATTGGTGTTCTAATCTGTTGGTTAGATACGCCTACAACTTGGATTGTCTCTCCCGAGAGGGGTAGGTTTGGGATGTCTGCTGTTCTCACAGTAGACCTGGTAGCACCAGTATCCAATAAGAAAGTAATGTCTTTACCTTCTACTCTTCCATCAACAAATGGACCTGACTGATCTACCGGCAAGGATGCGCCAAGCACGCACTCCTCTTCCTCCCCCCTCAGGCACCGTCATTGTGTAGTATCCGAACGTTCCTCATCATTCTGCAAAAAATATTGAGCAATTGTTCTATTATTCTTACCACTTTCTCCTTGAAATCCGGTGTTCATACTGAAACTTTGATGGTTCACAAAATTTGGCATAGGAGCTGGTGGTACCTGATATTGTGGAGTGACTACCTGTTGCTGCTGATTCATAAGTACTTAATTCTGCATCTGTGGGATTAAATTTTGATTTGGCCCATTATTATTCTTATTATTTTGAGTACTCTTACACTCGTTCTTCCAATGTCCAAGCTTTCCGCACGCATGACAAGGGAACTTCTTTTTCGCTTCTTCTCTGTCCATTCGCCCTTTAAATCTATTACCATTCGTTCCTTGATTATTCTGACTCTGTTCTTTTACTGGATTATTATTTTGCTCATTTGTCTTCTCTTCCTGCTGCTCTGCCAATTTAACTTGAGCCCACATCATTTTCTCTTTCAACTTCCTTCGCCTGGCCTCTATGTCATCTCCACAATATTTCACATACTTTAGAATTTCATCCACTGTCTTACTTTGCCAACACAACATGTGCTGCTGTATCATCTGACTAATTTCCGGTTTCAAGCCATATACAAACCGATACACAAAATGTCCCATGTCTTTGTCACCAATGTTCTCAAAACCACTATACTGCTTGAACACCTGCAACAATCGCTCATAATACGCATGTACAGATTCATTCGGTTCCTGTGTTGTTCTATCTATTTTTACCCAATCTGTTTCTTTAGGAGGAATTTTCCCTTTCAAATATGTAATCACTTGATGATAATTTTTCATCACTTCTTCTGACGGTGCTCCCGTTTTTGCATCTCTAGGATACTCCTCATTAGGCCAATCAATTGTGATTTTACATTCTGTCCATAAATCAGCAGGTACCACTATGTCAAATAGACCATCCAGATCTTTCAATAACACCTTTGAGACTTTCACAAACCTCTCTACCTGTTTGTACCACTCAACTGGATTTTCTCTCAGTTTTGGAAAATCATTTGTAAACGATAAAATATCTTGTCTACTCCAAAGGACATGAACATATCCTCCTCCAGGAACCTCTCTCATTGGACACAACCTCTCCACTTTACCTGTTTCTCTTACTGGAAATGCCGCTGCTGCCTCTCTTGCCTGTACTTCTTCTTTCTTCCTTATCCACCTAATCCTCCATTTATCAATGTCTCCTCATTTTCGCAAAATGTTCATTAATTCTTTTATCTGTAACCTTTTTCCTGAAGCAGTCACACTTTCTAAATCTTTATCAGTAAAATCCACTCAATAGAGCTTCTGTAACAATTTTGACTTCCCTATATCTGTTCCAATCTCTGAAGCAACTTCAGTTAATCTTTCATGGAATAGTCTTGCTCTCCTGGTTATACTCTTACATAGAAACAACAATTCTTCATCATTATAAACATTTAATCTTTCTGTGCCCACACATCCTGTCATCATCTCTTCCAATTCCACTTTCAATCTGCTAATATCTAAAATCTTTGGTTTTGTGATCTGATTTTCCCTTTCCTGAGCCCACCTTTCTATATCTTCAGAGGTGACTACTGTTGTACCTGAAGTTCCAGCCAGAACCAAAGGTCTTCTCTCTCTCAAATTCATAGGTGTAACTCTCTTTTGAGTTTCCGCATTGTGTTCCACAATAGGGAGATCCATTAGTGAAATAACTGACTCACTTTCACTAACCTGATCATCTGTAATTACTATCTCTTTTCTAGGACTATTCAATGGAACTGTCACAAGTTGTGATTTCTGGGTATCCTTATTATCCCCATATAATGGGATTACTGGACCAATGGTTACAGGCACTGTCAAAGCTTCAGTATTTAAATTCAATTGACCTATCCTTTGAACTAGTTCCTCCCTAGTTTTGTTCAAAGTTTCTCTTTCATTATCTTGCAACACTCTGTTGTATGATGTCTCATGTAAAATCTGTGGAGTTAATGGTATTCCCATTACTGGCGCACTTGGGACAACCTTACTAGCTGCTTCTTGATACGGTGGTGGATTCTTAATTAAAATATCCTCTAACAATTCGTCATCTGACTCTCCATATCCTGTCGAATTCATATGTTTTGTTTTCTCTTTACACTTTCCTCCAGAATGTTCCTCGGCCATCAACACTGGATATAACCCTTCAGATACCCTGGCTCTCCTCCACTGTTTCATCTGTCCTTCTCTTGACTCATTCAAGTGTCTCGGAAAGAATCCTCTATATCTTCCACCTCTACATTTCTCTCTTTCATATGACTCAGTCTCTCATTCTTCCAAAGCCTCATATTGAGTTAACCTAGGTCTCGGTTCTAAATCATTCATCTTCAATCTCAAATTCTGAAGAATCCTCCCATTAAACGTACCATCCTTAGGAAACGCTAACACACCATCATCCCTCGTGTACTCTACCCAATTTTCTAGCTACACGCAAGTATGATATCCTCTCTCCATCGGGAAACATCCTGAACAACGACTCCGGAACAACGAGTTCCGGAGTCACGAAAGCGGAACTCCGCCCTGCCCGAACAACGACTCAGCCTTAACCACGCATGTGCGTGGTTAAGGCTGATTCGGTCTAGTGTTCGGGCAGGGCGGAGTTCCGAGGAGCGTCGCAGAGGAACAGGTAAGAGGGGTTAATTTTCAGGGGGTGGTGGGGGTTTAGGATTAGATTTTAGGGGTTTGGAGGTTAGGTTTTAAGGTGGGGGAATTAGTTTAAAAGGTGTTGAGTTCGTTATTAGGAGGTGGGGGTAATCGTGATTATTTATAGGGAGGGGGGAATTAGTTTTATGGGGGTTGAGTTTATTTTTAAGGGGTGTGGGTGATCGTGTTTGTTTTTAGGGTGTGTGGGTGATCGTGTTTATTATTAGAGAAGGGGGAATTAGTTATTAGGGTTTGTGGGTGATCGTGTTTATTTTTAGAGTGGGGGAATTAGTTTTAGGAGGGCGGGGTATTGGTGTTAGTATGCAGGGGTTGGGGGGTTTGGGGTTAGTTTTTAGGGGTTTGGGGTTAGTTTTTAGGGGTGTGCGTGATCGTGTTTGTTTTAAGGATGTGTTGGTGATCGAGTATATTTTTAGGGTGGGAGAGAATTAGTTTAGTGTGTGTGGGTGATCGTGTTTATTTTTAGGCAGGGGGAATTCGTTTTTAAGGGGTGGGGGGATCGGGGTACTAGTTGAAAGCATTTTTTTAACACGCATTCCTTTACCACGAAAAATCGTGGTAAAGGAATGCGTGGTAAAAAAAATCGTGGTTTAGACAAGGTCGTGGTTGCGACCTCGTTGTTAGGGAAGTCGTGGTTGGGGAACTCGTTGTTCCAACATACAACCCTCTCCATCATCATAAATGATGCTGGTGTCTTCGGTGGCAGAATAGGAATACCCTCTCTAATCAACACAGGCTTATCCTTAACAAAGAAATTCTTTATTCTCTTAAAAATTGACATCTTTCTTTTCTCTCCATACATTCTTGAAGAACGGTGCAGGAAATTGTATTCCGCAAACCCTTGAAATCTTCTACCTGTACGTCTTGCACTGACAGTCAAATCAAAATCTCGCATACAATCCTTCTCTTCTCCAATCCTAGCGCGGCTTCTAACTAAGTGTCCAATCAAATCAGGCTCACACTCGTACTCTGACCAATGTCAGCGCGGCCTTTTCCTGATGTCAGTTTTGCTCCTCACTACTGACCCCTCCTTTACAAAGCTGTTCCTGTCACACGCCCGCTGCTTCTACCAATCCCAGCGCGGCTCTCTGTGATGTCAGTACCACTCCGGCAACTGACCCTCCCTTTGCAAGGTAATACAAAAAATTTATTTCCTCAAAAATTCTTTGAACTTCTTTGTTATTAACAACGTAAAAGCATTTGCTACTCTGTCTGTTCCACTAAACCAAAAGGATAGTTTATTTTCTTCCACTGCGAGTAAAACCTTCCGCTTACTCTTCACCTAAGCTCCAGAGAACCTGCTACTCTTCCGGTATCTTCCGTTAAGGAATTTTGAGCCCGGTATTTCACCAGAGAACTCCTTTTGCTGTCAATCTAGCTTAGAAGAACCTGCTACTCCTTCAGGGTTACCCATACTAGGTGATATAACGCCTAAAGTTTCACCAGCGAACTCTTTGCTTTCAACCACTCTCACTTTTGTACAGAACATAGTCCCTAGTTTAACACTGCCAGCCCTACCTAGCTTCTCAGTGTTATTCCAACAGACGAGTAACCTCACTGCAGTGTGGTTTCTATATCCACCTGCTATTCATTCCCCGGGAATTTTTCCAGTCAACATAAAACAGGACACTAATTCTTTTGTTAAAACATTAACCAAAAATCAATAATCTATACTTATCACCAAACTAGTTACTAACAACCATAGCTCTGCTACCAGAAAACTGATCCAGCGGTCTACTAAAAAACAGATACTCTACTACCATATACTCACTTGGGCCCATACAACTTGCTTCCGCTGCGCTCTAAGTAAACCACTGGAGTCTATTAGTTTTATATGTTACTCATACCTCAGGATCTAGTTATTACTTCTTTAACTAAACCTTCTGCTAATCAAACAGTTCTTTCCTCTGGTCAATGGACCAGTTAGGTAAAACTAGTTGATGGCGATAATTGACATAACTTATTATGCATTTCTTAATAAGTATAAAATAATGACAGACTCAATAAGTTTTAAAATCTTTATCTAAAGTTAGGGGTTTTGAACCATCTCAAAATGTTTCAGTACAAACACCCTCATTCGCGGGAGTGCCAATTCAAAAATCTCTCAAATAACACTTATCAATTCAGATCCACACAATAACTATGCTCAGAAAAAAGAGGATAGAGACAGAAGAGCATTTATCAAACGATGTATTTCATAATTACCAAAGTATGGTGTGAAGACCAACCCCCTGGCCAAAGGGCTGGTAAGGGCCTCCCAGGACAGATCAGGAGACAAAGGCTTCAGGACAGGAATCAGGACAGGATACTTCACCTCTCTATTTACCGACGACTACGTCGCACCCCTCTCTGGCACTCTCTTCCTCCTCGTGGTTCTTCCGCGTTCTTTTTTCTAAACCCACCCAAATTAAGTAGATGGTTCTGCATTCGGTTTCTTCATCAGCATTTCAGAACACCACCCCGGCACACCCCGATGTCAGGCTTCTTCAACGCACAAAGGCTCGCTCAACCCGACTTGTCTCTCGAACTCTCGACCCCGAACTTCTCTCAAAGACAATGCCCCTTCTTCTAACTAAACTACCTCAATTATACCTTTCCCATTAATGTACCACCCATTAATGTTTCTTTTGCACAGAATACTAACTTCTGATTGGACAGGCGAGGTGGGGATGATCATCACACCACACTTATACTTCATTTATTCTCTTTTGACCATTGTTTCCAAACTCCTCCCTTCAAACTTTATTCCGCCCTTCCTTTCCCATACATTTTTAAACTTTATTAATACATTTGTAACTGATTTCTTGAATAAGTTCCTTCATATGAACTCTTCACCCTCATGTTCCCAGGGCACATCTCCGCCGACCTTGGACTCGTGACAAATCCTTAGTCATCTTCCAAGCTCCGTATCAGGGCGCATGCGTCGCGCCATATTGGTCTGCTCGACTCAGACAACTTTAACAGGCCCAAATAAGCACTAATAATAAAGTCGAAAAGGAAAAATGTTATTCTCAAAAATAAATGGTTTCACTGTATACCACCAACCTCTACTCTAACCCATACCATTTGTTATTTCTCTCTCTGCATTTGCGTTAGTTATAAACCCATTTCTAATTTCAGCAAAAGCAGGTGTCATGCATGTGAGCTTTCAAGCGGCCATTTTATAGCACTTTGCGCAAGCGCCTGAATTTCCCTCCAAGCGAAAGCACATCATACTACGTAGATGCAGTACACGCATGCGCAGTAAAGATCCCATGTTAAATGCGTTCTAGTCCTATGTCCGTGTTATTTGCAGTTAGTAAACACATAGGCAAGCTTCATTCTTTTCCCGCGTATAATGAAAGTGCATATTATTAATCACGAGACATGTCGTTAGTAATTAGCCAGTAAGTTCAATCGAGAGGATTGCTTCTGAGCAAGTCTCGTGTCCGAGTCCTTGCTCCATCAGTGCCATTGCGTAAGGAGGGTGGCTGACGGCAGGAGGTGCAGTGGAGTTCAGTGCCATGGGCTTGGGGAGAATAGCGGCACACATAGGAGCCGCCCGGGCCCACCGTCGGCTAAGTCTGTGCCACCCACACGTGGTAAAAGAGGTCCAACGCGTAGATGTGTGAGGCAGGAGCAGCTGAGGCCTTGTGAAGACACAGGAGGGGGGTTTTGACCCCGCACTCAGGCCAGCAATGTCCAGGCTGTGGTCCAGGCCTAGCTGAGCCGAGCCGAGATCGAAGGAAGTGGGAGGCAAGAAGCGGAGGCGGAGACGAAGTAGTGGCGATTTGGGCACAGCGCGCAGGCAGCCAGGCCCTGACTCTGCGATCACTGAGAGCAGGACCAGTGTGCTTGGAGGGCGAATATAACCCCTTACATCGCATGCGATTACAATGTGGTCGTTACAACGACCGCGTTGTTACATCGCAGTACATTACAACGCAAGTCGTTACATCGACTTGCTGTAGGGGGCGCGCTGGACTTAGGAATAGTATAATTTACTATTCCAACTCCAGTGTGCTCAACAGTAGGGAAGGTGTTGGAATAGTAAATTATAGTATTCCTTAGGTTAGCGCGCCCCCTACAGCAAGTCGATGTAGCGACTTGCGTTTTTAATGTACTGCGATGCAACAACGCGGTCATTGTAACGACTGCGTTGTAATCGCATGCGTTGAAACTCATGCGATGTAATGGTTGTTTCCCTTGGAGGGCGCCAGGGTAGAGGCGCCGTCAACAGACAGGGGAAAAACCACAAAGCAGAGACCCACCTTGGACAGGCCCTGCAGACTGGTACAAGAGGGTCTAAACAACCGAGAGTGGATGAATGCCCTGCAGAGGTGATAGCTGCCAGGCGCAGTGGAACCCCAAAGACACCCCGTTGAATGCATTCAGACAAAGACTAGGTGGACGGCTCACGCACAGCCACTGAATAGATAACCCCTGAGACTGGGTACTTACAGTAGAGAGGGGCACCAAACAAAGCTGGGACCCCCAAACAATATAAACTTTGATACACCCTCCCTGAACAATATCGGCCCTAGGAGCTCGGAATGAAACTCTGTCCCAACTGAGGCAGGCAAGGCAGGGGGTTCACATGGATTGTGGGGAAGAGATACACGGACCCCTGGAGCTAACTGAGCAACCCCGCGAGCAAAAAGTATTGTGTCCTAGCAACTGAGATTGCATCCTAGTGATGGTTGCCAGCCTTCCAAGGTTCTGGAAAGTGGACGAGACTAGAGAGAAGGCAGTTGCTGCTGAAGGACGTGTCCAGGGGTTGTTCCTCTACTCTTAATAAAACTCTTCTACCCAACTATCTACCTGCGCCTCTTAAAAGTGGCGATGAGGATGGGATGGTATTTCCCAGGGGGCAGACTGGACAAGGAGTTGATGTGGATCGTGTGCTGATCCTGTAACCCCTGGACCACGCTGTTTTTAGCCCTGAGCTGAGGAAGTGGCTGCTGCCAGTGCATGGTGTCTGGTGTCAAGTCACAGACAGAGAAACTGACCTGGTACACTGCCTGTAACAGCAGCCAGGTATTGCTGAGGTGATATTGTGGCACACCGGGCATCGGCATTGTTGCGGCAAGGCTGGCACGACTGCGAGCACACTAGGAAGGTATAACTGCACTTGGATGGTCAGCGACCTCAGCTGTGAGGGTGCAGTGGTGATCGATCGTGTGTGCAGCGACCGGTGAGCTCAGGCAGCCCAACCGTGAGGGTATGGCGGTGATTTTACAGCAGTGACAGGAACCCAACTAATGGTGACCGGTGAGTGAGCGTTGTGATCTTTTGAAAAAGCTTACCGCATTCTGCACTGCGGGCGGCACGGCGGGCGGCACCACGAGAGGAGTGAGGAGCGGAATGTTGAGGAGCGGAGTGTTCCGGCGTCTTCCTTTCCTTTCTATTCCAGAACGCGTCAAACTGGAAAACATGTAATAGCGCAGCGTGACCAGCAGGTGCACAACGTCTAACGTTCTGGTCAACATGACGTGTCAATGCGGCGGAGCGCTAGTGTTGCCATGGTAACCCCACAGCGCTGAAGGGATCGTACAGCGTATGGCAAGAAGTGCAGGTGCAGCTGTAATCAACGAAGGAAGAAGCTGACAACGCTCAGCGAGGAGGAAGCAGCCGGATTGGGCGAAGGTGACCACTTTCATTGTTTTAATTTATTTTTTTGTTGTTCATAGGAACTACAGCACCTTATTGGAAATATAATACTTTGCCTTGGTGCACAGTTGAGTGACTCTGACTCTATTGGGGCAGCATTAACTCCGTGTATTATGTATCATACACAAGGTCACCATTCAGCATATGTTAGGCACCAATCCTGCACTACACTAAGCATTCAAGGTTAATTTTCAGCGTTATATAGGTATAATTTTACGGCATTCTGCACTGGGTATCACGCTATTACATTTATCCATGCAAAACCACCGATCGGCATGGGTATGTCGTCAGTTTTAGTTCCTCCAAAGTTCTTGCAGAATCCCGGGTAACCTACGATGCCATGGGAGGATTGGTTAGAGTCTTTTGAGTCATACTTGGAGGCAATAGGCGGGGAGGACTTTGTGGATTCCTGGAAGGTAGCTCTATTGAAGCACAATTTAGGTGTGGAGGGTAGGAAGGTATTGAAAACCTTGCCCATTCCCATAAGAGCGAATTCCGCTAACAAGGGGAGCGGAGAAGGTGATGAGGGCGAGGAAGTGCAAGGTAATGAACATCTTGAGGTTGTAAAAGCCCTTGAGGAGAACTATGGTAAGAAGGTCAGCATAGTGGTAGAGAGGCACAAGTGTTTTTCAAGGTCACAATTGCCTTGGGAGTCAGTGGAGCTATAGATCTCCGTACTAAGGACTTTCACGTCCACATGTAGGTTTAGGGACCTACACGAGGAGATAAGAGCCTACACTGGCTGCCTGTACATAAAAGGATTCTCTTTAAGATCTTAGTAATCACCTTTAGAACCTTTAGGTCAACAGGACCTAAATACCTCAGGACTAGAATCAAACCATATGTTACCCAACGCCTACTGAGATCATTTTCTGGAAACCTTTTAGCACCTCCCAGCTTTCATTTGACGTCCAGAGGGGGCAAGTCGATGGCAGTTCTGGGAACGAAAGCTTGGAACAGTTTGCACACTCATCTCAGATTCCCGCAGTCAGAATCCATTTTCAAGAAACTTTTCAAAACCTGGATTTTTGCTGCCCCAGATAATCTAGTGTTTTCACTTATCTGATCAGTTTTTAGACCGCTCTAATGGTTTTCCTACCTCGATCTCTCCGCATCAGCGCCATGATGCTCCTCGGAGTGAAAGCTGCGCTATATAAATGACATCATTCATTCATTCATTATAAGGGATCAATTTATAAATAGGACAAGCAACGTTAAAATACAAGAGAGATTATTGGGTTTGAAGGATCCTTCCTTACAGAAAATCATTGAGGTGGCTAGGCGCATAGAAAACACATCTAGGTATGTTAAGGAGTTGAGCACTGACCAAGTGAAGGAAAAATGTGACTCTGCTAAGATTTGTGCTGTGGAAAAAAATGCGTCCAAAAAGGGGGATAAAAACATCAAGACCTTTTTGCCCAAGCACAATCGGGTTTGTTACAGATGTGGGAGCATGAAACACACAGCAGACTCTGACAAGTGCGTAGCCATTAAGGAGAAGTGTTACAAGTATAAAAAGATTGGCCATTTTGCAACCATGTGCAAGGCTGGTTCTACTGAAAATTGGAAGCAGGCTGTACATGCAATAAGTGAGTGTTATGAGAAGGAGAATTCTGCTGATGGGACAAAAGTCGAAGTATTAGTTGTGTGTGACAATATGACTGACAATATTGTTCATGACATACGGGAAGGGTGCAACCTGCCCAAATGTGACTTGGAAATTAATGGTACCAAAATAGCTGTCTGGGCGGATTCTTGTTCCCCATACACAATTATAGATAAGAGTGCTTGGGCGAAGGTGGGCAGTTGCAAATCGAATTCCCCCGATATTGAACCTGTGGGCTATTGCGGTGTCAAGCTTCCTTTGGTTGGTTTCTTCAATTGCATATTATCACACAAAGGCAAGGAAGCAACCAGTAAAGTGTATGTGGTAGAAAAAGGAAGGGCACTGTTAGGATGGTGTGAACAAATAATGCTAGGCATCACATTAGATCCCAACCATCCCCAGCAGGTACTTGTGACAGAAGATGCTGAAAAAGCCAAGTGGAGCGGCAAATTTCCCAAGTTGTTCGGAGGGGAACTTGGGTGTTTAGCTAAATTTGAGCATCGTATAATATTAAAATCCAATAATGTCCCATGTGGGGGCGTGGCCAACTGCCGAGGAAGATGGCCGCACACTAGCGCGGCTCCGGCACAACACGCCCGGCAAGTTCTAAAATCTGTTCATTAATCCGAGTATAAGAGCCGGAAGCAGCCTCGCCACAGCCCGTGAGCACCAGGTGGTCCCCGAGACAAACGCGGTGAAAATCGAGTGACAGAGTGCGGAGATACGCCCTAGACATTGGCACGACGGCCCGGCAGGGACGCTCGAGATGACGGCACCAAGGCAGCCCTGAGAGACGCAGTCACAGGAGAACAACCACCCGCGATGAAGCGGGAGCGCTGCGGAGGCAGAAGGGATCGCGGCTAAACTCCTGCAGAGGCCGACAGTGAACGCGGCCCCGGAAGCGAGCTGGCTCTGGTTACAGGGAGAGGCCGAGAGGGAAAGGTGAGCGTCATCGGCCCAAACGGAGGAGCGAGCGGCCCGTGGAAACGTGAGAAGCCACCAGAACTAAGGTCTCCGAGTCCTGCCCAAATCAAGCCAAAAGAAAACCGGTTCCGTTGAGTTGTGAACAAAGGGACCGGGGAAAGCACAGTGCCTACCCACGAGCCTCGGTGGCGACGTGGGAACACCACACAGGCCCAAGAGGCCTAGTAGAAAAGAACAGTAGCGGCTCGTGGAGGGAGTGCCGCGGGGCGGTGCGGTGGGGCGGGGGAGGAGCAGGGTGGGGGTAGTAAACTAATGCATACGGCCGAACAGAGGTAAGTAAACAAATAAATAAATAAAACGAATGTCATTGCGCAAGCTGCATTTGCCAAATGCGATGCAGCGCGCGCAACAAAATTCGTTTTATTTATTTATTTGTTTACTTACCTCTGTTCGACCGTATGGCGTAGTTACTACCCCCACCCTGCTCCTCCCCTGCCCACCTGCCTGCGGCACTCCTCCACGAGCCGCTACTGGAAAAGAATAGACTGGGGACTAAATTTATCGGTCGCAGCCCACGTGGGAGAGGTGGTGAATATACAAACGCGGGCCGGGGAGACTGCAATCACGGCATAGAAGCAACCCTAAAGCCACAATAACACCAGGGAGGCGACAATCCCAAGCGGAGAGAGAGGAACGCAAGGGGGCAGAGATTAAAATCGAATAAGACTTGGCTGACGAAACCCAACAGGCCGGACAGGGCCTAGGCCCCAGAGCAGGCGGCGGAGAGTAGTCAGCCAGGCCCGAACATTCAGATTAACTTATCCATACCCAGTAAGAGCAGCCATGGCAGGAGGGAAAAGTGGCCGAGTAACGATGTAATCAAAACTCGATAAATATGCATGGCAAAAGGGTTCTGACACAAAAGAAAAAAGACCTGAAAACGCGCACGAAATGATGGACCCAACAGAAGGGCAATCAGATCCAACCCTTCAAGACATATTGACTGCCATCACTACTGTCCGTACATCCCTGGAATCCAGGATGGACACAGTCTCTACGGAGGTCTCCTTGATCAGGGCAGACATCCGCAATATGAATGCCAGGATTAAGGAAGTGGAAGCCACATCTGCCTCATTGACCATGGATACCTCTCTGCTTAAGAAACAGATCACAGACCTCCAGGCTTGCAACGACAGGATGGAAAACCAGCTGGACGATTACGAAGGCAGGGCTCGGCCCAACAATGTGCGAATTCTAGGCGTACCAGAACGAGCGGAAGGACAGGCGGCAGACTTGTTCATAGAAGAGCTAATAGTGAAGCATTTGCAACCCAAAGGCCTGTCCAAGTACTTCTCTATTGAAAGGGCGCACAGAGTCCCCGGGGGCCAACTGAAACCTGGAGCGCCGCCTAGGCCCTTACTAGCGCGAGTATTTAACTTCAGAGACCGGGATGCAATACTGCAAACAGCGCACATCATACCCCGTTCAGCCTTGAAAACAGCAAGATAATGTACTTTCCAGATTTCACTCTGAAAGTGCAAAGGCAGCCCGTAGCTTCCTAGAAGTCAAAAAAGCCCTGCGAGATAAAGAGATCAAGTATGCCATGATATTCCCCGCCAAACTAAGAGTCGAGTCAGAAGGGAAGCTGTGGTTCTTTAACAGCCCAGAGGAAACATGGGACTGGCTTGTTGGTTGGCGCACAGCTGGGAAACAAACACATCTGGATCAGCGTGCAAGAGTAAACCGGATCAGGCCGGAAAATAGAGCAGTGAACCTGACAGACACCAACCTGGAGCAAGACCTTCTAGATGGGGGCAACAGTGGATAATAAAGTGCTACAATAACTACCAGCTAACAGTGCAGCTGTGAAAGACCCGGGAGACCTGTCCCCAAGTCAAAGCACAGTAGGACACTAATGCAGTAAGAAGATGGATCAAGGACGAAAGATATAAATGGACGCTCTCGAGAACGCGAGGACTGAGACACAAGTATAAGAGTGTAGGAAGGTAGGATCTGACTGCATGGTTACCCCCACTTTTTGCCTGGTATTTTGCTGGTTTTTGACTAGTCTGACGGGGATCCTGCTAATAAGGACCCCAGTCTATCTGCTTTCTCCCTAAAATGTTAGGACTTGTACTTAGGTACACTCCAGATTGGATACTGGGGTACCCTTATTAGTCCCTAGTATATGGTACACATGTACCCAGGGCATAGGTACCCCAGAGGCCTCCCATGGGCTGAAGCATGTATTATGCCACCCATGAGAGGCCATGCAAAATGGAACTACAGGCCTGCCATTGCAGCCTGTGTAAGATGGTGCATACACCACTTACGATAGATATAGGTTTACTATAGCTATAGGTCACTACACTTAAAACCTATAAGTCACCCCTATAGCAGGCCTTGACAATCCTGAAGGCATGGTGCTGGGTTTTACGTGAGAGGGTGCCCCTGCATGAGCAGAGCCCCGCTGCAGCCTTTGGAGACCATTCTCCCAGGTTGTCTGTGACACAGCCAGACATATAGGTAGAGGTGCATTATAACCTCGCGGTAAATGCTATCTCGAAAACGGCTGAAACAAAACATGTTGTGTTTGGTATCAAATACCTTGGAATCATACCTCCACACCAGTAACCGGTGTGGGAGGTATGATTCCACCCTTCTGAAGCAAGCTTCGTGGGGTCCCTGGTCTTCCCGGTACCAGCCTTCTCGACCTGGACAGCACAAAATGGATGCTGCCGACCAGAGACACATTTCTGCCCTCCTGCTGCTGAGCCAAACTCGAGCAGAGGAAGGCAGCACAATAGGCATCCTGTCACAGGGATGTGTGACCACCTCCAAGACAGGATTTAGTGTATTGGGGCTGGGTGGGGGCACTGCCAAAGTGCCTGAAAGTCTGCACGAGGGGCACATTTGGTGTCCCTGTGCATAGTCCAGCTCAAACCAGTTCTGGGAGCCGTTGGCTCCTGCTCTGGCACGAAACTGGCCAAAGGACATGGGTGTAACCACCCCCCTGTCCTGACCCTCTCCTGGGAGGGTCCCCTGAATCTGTCCAACCCTCTCCCGTGGGAACAAAAGGGCTTTCCTGGCTGTAGGACCATAGATTCGACGTGGACAAGATTCTGAACAAGAAACCACTGACCTTCGACCGTCTGGACACTCTGGACTTCGCTGGACTTCGACTGGGCCTGACTTCGTCTCCTTCTCCGTCCAAAGCATCGTCTGTGCCCGTGCACCATACAGGCTCTGTGCAGGACCTGTGGAGCACCAAGGACAACTGAAGTATTTCCCTGGGGGTGAAGGAGTCACTCCCCTGTGTTTGCAGGCACTGTAACGCAACTGCGGACTCTGAAGGCTCCAGCAACACAGGAGGTGGGTTCCTATGTTCCTTGAGGTTGAACTGCCCTCTCACCACGTTTGAGGCCAGTATCCCTCGTGGGGACCGCATAACCAGAACCCCTGTGCACCGTGTACTTTTGCAATTGCATATGCTTGTTGGTCTTCCCCAACTTTGTGCATTGGGCTGTCTATAGCCCCAACCTCTGCGCACATTTTGTACAAAGGCCTCTGGCCTCCTCACACTCTGTGCCCTGCAAGCTGTGACTTTGTGAAACTGCTAGAGGTCCCCTCGCGACTCCTGTGCCTTCGGCCTGTGGGTCCACTTGAGGGACAAGCCTGATTTTTTTAGGCTCCCCTGATTGCTCCAGGCCTGCCCTGACTCCCCTTGCTGTGGTGAGTCCTCTGGTCCTTGCTGGGCTAGACCGTGACCTTCTTTGACCTTCTTCATGGGTTGCCGCTGCCAAGGCTTGTTCGTGCTCCCGCCAGACATCGACCCCTCAGCACTCGACATCCTTTGTGGGACAGCTCGTATCCGGCTCCTGGTCATCCTCGACATCTCCTGTTCCCTGCAGCTGTAGAGTCAAGGTCTCCATCTTCACACCTGAAGCACCCGACATCGGTGGGCATTCGTCTACCTAGCCCCTGGTCACTCCTGAGTAACCCAGACTCTGTCCCCTCTGCTTTCAGGTTCCTTCCATCAAGAATCCACCTGTGGATTCCACCGGACACTTTTCTTCTTTCCAGCAGTGGCATTTCTTTGAAAACTTCCATTGAGAACGACGGCGGTTTCCGACGCCACTTCAGACCTATGCACCCGGCTTCCCTGGGATAGGTAACTCTGGTACTTCGGTATCCACGGGTGGGGTGGCTCTCCAACCTTCTATGTTTCAAAGGGTTTCCTCGTAATCCACTGGGAAGGGTCCTTAACCTTTAAAATTGCAACCGCGACTCTCCCATTGAATTGTACGTAGCACGCGGTCGTGTTCTCACACTGCACCCGTCCTCCGTGGGGTCTCTGCTTACTCACCTTGAGTGGTTCCTTGGGGTCCTAGCAATTCTACACTCCCTAGACATTGTCTGGACTTGAGACGTGGTTCTTATACCACTATTTTAGTATATGGTTTGGTCTCCTCCGGGAGCCCACTGTGTATTAGTGCTACTCACGATTGTTTCTGTGCTATAGTATTGTGTGCTTTGTGTTTATCTGCGTGTAGCAGATACTGTGAGGTATTTAAGGTGTTATAATAATAAATATATATTCTAATAACTACTGTGTGGTTCTCCTTTCATTTAACCAATACAATAAGATTGCATTCTGGTAAAACAAGCTGCTTAACATTCCTTCAAGACTAAGCCTGAAGGCTGCTCTCCACAGCTACCAATTGGATAGCTTTCTAAGGTTATCTTTGACCTCTTAAATCACCAAAAGGGTTGTTTGCAAGGTGCCCACTTTAATTAGTGGACAGCATATACCAGGCCAACTTCTCACATTGGTGTGCAGCGGTTGAGATTCAAGCCTGCATTGTTTTACCAGATAAATCTTTGTATTGATAACTGAAAACCACTAAGTACTAGGTACATATAATACTAGCTTAGAATAAGTAAGTTCTACTGAACTTAGGGTTGGGTAAGTCAAGGGTCTAGCACACCCTTTCTCCAACCTCAGAGAGTTTAGTTCCCACTAGGTTAGGTAGGTGCAACACCTCACCACACTTAGTATGTCTTCTAAAGGAGATGCCAGTGGCTCTCTGCCCTCTAGATACAGTGAGCTTTCATTCCAAGAATTGAATGCCCTGGTGCCTCTAGAAAGCTGAAGACAGGGAGAACTGCAAACACCCAACGCCTCATAGAGGCCTTAATGCTTGATGACCTTAGGAAGACCCCTGGGTCAGATGAACAGGAGAAAGTGGGTGGGGCAGGGAATGAGGACAGGTCAGGAGGTGACACCTTATATGACCTTGACTCAAACCCTGGCCAGGAGGATCAAGATGATTCCCACCTGGACAACTCAGACCTTCAGGGAGAAGGTGAGGAAGGTCAAAATGGCCCTCTCTTCACCCCTCCTGGAATAGGGCAGAGTTTACCAAGGAGATCTAGATCTCCCTCTGCAGAGTCACATCACTCAGGACAGTCTGTAGGGACCTCTGTATCTAGCAAGAGGGACCACTCTTTTGATAGGGAATACCAATTTCTTGAACATGAGAAAGCTAAGCTTAGGCTCAGGCAACAGCAATTGGCCCTGGATAAAGAGTCCCTAAAAGTCCAGAGAGCTAGAAAAAAGTTGGGACTAGAGTTCCGTGGTGGCAGCAACAGTGTCCCTAGAGTTAAAGAACATTCTTTTGACAATAGGAACCTGAGCAAGATTGTCCCTCCCTACCATGTTGGGGATAACATCCATAAATCGATAACTGCTTTAGAGAGGGCCTGTAAAGTTCAGAGGGTCCCTCAAGAGCAGTGGGCAGCTATCTTGTGGCTCTCCTTTGCTGACAAAGGTAGAGATAAGCTCCTCACTGTTAGAGAAGAGGATGCTGACAACTATTCAGTCCTGAAGAGTGCTCTCATTAAGGGGTTTGGCTTAACCACTGAACAGTATAGGATTAAGTTCAGAGACACCCAGAAGGCACAGACTCAAGACTGGGTAGACTTTGTAGATTGTGCTACAAAGGCACTGGAAGGTTGGATACTTGGCAGCAAGGTGCATGACTATTTAGGATTGTACAATTTGATTATAAGGGAGCAGATCCTTAATAATTGTCAAAAACAGCTTTTGCACCAGTATCTGGTGGACTCAGATCTAACTTCTCCCCAAGAATTGGGAAAGAAGGCAGATAAATGGGTCAGAACCAGGGTGAAACAAAAGAACCAGGGTAGTGACCAGAATAAAGATTCTTCCAAGACCCAAGAGAAAGGTGGGGATAAATCAAAAGATAAGTTCTCTGAAGGGCCCCAAAAATCCTCTTCTGGGGGTGGGTCCCAAACTCCTTCCTCCCCTGACAAGAAACCTTATTGCTTTGTCTGTAAGAAGCCAGGCCACAGGAAAAATGATGCCATTTGCCCCAAGGTCAGCAATAAGGAAAATATTCCTCCAAACACTACTTCTACACCTCCTGGTACTACAGGTAGTTATCCCCCAGGTGGTGGTAGTGCACCCACAAATTTAGTTGGGTTTTATTGGGGAACTGAGGTGGACCCTGGCCTAGCCAGGTCCCCCACACAGGCCACTTTAGTCTGTGATGGTGGCATGGTGTTTGCCACTTTTACTGTCAGTCCCAATTCCTTGGGCAAGTACAAACAAGAGCCTCTGATCAATGGTCAGGAAGCTGTAGCCTATAGAGACACAGGAGCTAGTGTCACCATGGTGACAGGAACCTTAGTGCCCCCAGCTCAGCTTTTACCTGAGTGCAAGTACCAGGTAACCAATACTGATGGTGCGAGGACAGGTCATCTCATGACTATAGTCAATCTCAGTTGGGGAGGGGTCACTGGTCCAAAGAGAGTGGCAGTGTCTCCAAACTTGCCTGTAGATTGCCTCTTGGGTAATGATTTAGAAACTTCAGCCTGGGCTGAAGTAGAACTGAAGGCCCATTTACAGATGTTACGCCTCCCTGAGAGAGTTGGTGGGACCCCTAGGGCCTCAGTCCAACCCCAGGAAACTTTTGGAGTAGTAGAGCCTGAAACAATGGCCCACTCTGCTCCACCTGAGAGCACAGGGAATGAAGAAAAGTCTTCTTCCCCCAGTCTATAGATAAGGGTCAGCTTCCTCAGGGAACTGATCCTACCCCTTGTGAAGGAACAGCTCCAGAGGTGATCAGGCCTGTCCTGGCAGAACCACTGAGGGCAAGGGGCCCTTCCAAGGAGGTGCTCAGTCTGGAGCAGGTATCCTGCCCCTCTCTACCCAGCCTTAACCAGCCTAGGGCTGCAGAGGTCAGGGATGTCAGTGGACCCCTAGGGGCCCACTGTCCAGAGGAACCCCCTCAACATCAGATTAGGGACACCCAGTCTAGTAGCACTAGCCAGGTGAATATTCCTCAACATTCTGAGGGATCCCTCTTACCCTTAGGTAGTGACATCCCCCAGATGGACTCTGATGGGCAAAGGAAAACCTGGGACAAAGATGTCCCAAACCTTCATTGGCCCTCCATAGTTCCAACCAGAGGGACTCAACCCCCAGCTGTAGGCAGTCAGAGGTTGACCACTAGGGCCAGATATAACTCAGTCATGGAAAGAAAGGCCTCCATGGTGACCAGTGCTCTGAGGAAGCTGAGACCAACCCTGTTAGGGCCTCACTTCCCTACTCAGGCACCCCACCAGCCTATTTCTTTACCAAAGCAAACTACAGGTAGTTATCCCAAAGTTTGGAGAGAATCTAAAACCCTACAGGGTAGGTACTCCTAAGTGGTCCATAAGACAGGGGCTATCCATGCTAGTGCAGGTCCTTCCTTATATGGCCACTTAGGAAATAAAGTCTCAACTGGGCAAGGTTAGCCTTATCTCCTTTCGTTTGGGGGGGGGGGTTATGTAGGAAGGTGGGATCTGACTGTATGGCTACCCCCACTTTTTGCCTGGTATCTTGCTGGTTTTTGACTAGTCTGACAGGGATCCTGCTAATCAGGACCCCAGTATATCTGCTTTCTCCCTAAAATGTTATGACATGTACTTAGGTACACTCCAGATTGAATAATGGGGTAACCTTATCAGTCCCTAGTATATGGTACACATGTACCCAGGGCATAGGTACCCCAGAGGCCTCCCATGGGCTGAAGCATGTATTATGCCACCCATGAGAGGCCATGCAAAATGGAACTACAGGCTTGCCATTGCAGCCTGTGTAAGATGGTGCATACACCACTTACGATAGATATAGGTTTACTACATCTATAGGTCACTACACTTAAAACTTCTGTCACCCCTATAGCAGGCCTTGACAATCCTGAAGGCAGGGTGCTGGGCTTTACATGAGAGGGTGCCCCTGCATGAGCAGAGCCCCTCTTCAGCCTTCGTAGACCATTCTCCCGGGTTGTCTGTGACGGCCAGACATATAGGTAGAGGTGCATTATAACCTCGCGGTAAATGCTATCTCGAAAACGGCTGAAACAAAACATGTTGTGTTTGGTATCACACACCTTGGAATCATACCTCCACACCGGTAACCGGTGTGGGAGGTATGATTCCACTCTTCTGAAGCAAGCTTCGTGGGGTCCCTGGTCTTCCCGGTACCAGCCTTCTCGACCCAGACAGCACAAAATGGATGCTGCCGACCAGAGACACATTTCTGCCCTCCTGCTGCTGAGCCAAGCTTGAGCAGAGGAAGGCAGCACAATAGGTATCCTGTCACAGGGATGTGTGACCACCTCACAGACAGGATTTAGGTTATTGGAGCTTGGTGGGGGCACTGCCAAAGTGCCTGAAAGTCTGCACGAGGGGCACACTTGGTGTCCCTGTGCATAGTCCAGCTCAAACCAGTTTGGGAGCCGTTGGCTCCTGCTCTGCCGCGAAACTGGACAAAGGACATGGGTGTAACCACCCCCCTGTCCTGACCCTCACCTGGGAGGGTCCCCTGAATCTGTCCAACCCTCTCCCGTGGGCACAAAAGGGCTTATCTGGCTGTAGGACCCTAGATTCGACGTGGACAAGATTCTGAAGAAGAAACCACTGACCTTCGACCATCTGGACACTCTGGACTTCGCTGGACTTCGACTGGGCCCGACTTCGTCTCTCTCTCCGTCCAAAGTATCGTCTGTGCCCGTGCACCATACAGGCTCTGGGCAGGACCTGTGGAGCATCAAGGACAACTGAAGTATCTCCCTTGGGGTGAAGGAGTCACTCCCCTGCATTTGCAGGCACCATAATGCAACTGACCAGTCTGCTGATCCTGAGCTCCTGCAACACAGGAGGTGGGTTCCTATGTTCCTTGAGGTCAAGCTGCCCTCTCACCAAGTTTGATGCCAGTATCCCTCGTGGGGACTGCATAACCCGAACCCCTGTGCACAGTGTACTTTTGCAATTGCATATGCTTGTTGGTCTTCCCCAACTTTGTGCATTGGGCTGTCAATAGCCCCAATCTCTGCGCACATTTCGTACAAAGGACTCCAGCCTCCTCACACTCTGTGCCCTGCAAGCTGTGACTATGTGAAACTGCTAGAGGTCCCCTTGTGACTCCTGTGCCTTTGGCCTGTGGGTCCACTTGAGGAGCAATCCTGATTTTTTTGGGCTCCCCTGGTTGCTCCAGGCCTACCCTGACCCCCCTTGCTGTGGTGTGTCCTCTGGTCCTTGCTGGGCCAGACCGTAACCTTCTTTGACCTTCTTCGTGGGTTGCCGCTGCCAAGGCTTGTTGGTGCTCCCGCCGGGCACCGACCCCTCAGCACTCCACATCCTTCATGGGACAGCTCGTATATGGCTCCTGGTCATCCTCGATGTCTCCTGGTCCCTGCAGCTGTAGAGTCAAGGTCTCCTTCTTCACACCTGAAGCACCCGACATTGGTGGGCATTCGTCTACCGAGCCCCTGGTCACTCCTGAGTGACCCAGACTCTGTCCCCTCTGCTTTCAGGTTCCTTCCATCAAGAATCCACCTGCGTATTCCACCGTACACTTTTCTTCTTTCCAGCAGTGGCATTTCTTTGAAGACTCCCATTGAGAACGACGGCGGTTTCCGACGCCACTTCAGACCTATGCTCTCAGCTTCCCTGGGATAGGTAACTCTGGTACTTCAGTATCCACGGGTGGGGTGGCTTTCCAACCTTCTATGTTTCAAAGGGTTTCCTCGTAATCCACTGGGAAGGGTCCTTAACCTTTAAAACTGCAACCATGACTCTCCCATTGAATTGTACGTAGCACGCGGTCGTGTTCTCACACTGCACCCATCCTCCGTGGGGTCTCTGCTTACTCACCTTGGGTGGTTCCTTTGGGTCCCAGCGGTTCTACACTCCCTAGACATTGTCTGGACTCGAGTTGTGGTTCTTATACCACTATTTTAGCATATGGTTTGGTCTCCTCCGGGAGCCCACTGTGTATTAGTGCTACTTACGATTGTTTCTGTGCTATAGTATTGTGTGCTTTGTGTTTATCTGCGTGTAGCAGATACTGTGAGGTATTTAAGGTGGAGTTATAATAATAAATATATATTCTTATAACTACTGTGTGGTTCTCCTTTCATTTAACCAATACAATAAGATTGCATTCTGGTAAAACAAGCTGCTTAACATTCCTTCAAGACTAAGCCTGAAGGCTGCTCTCTACAGCTACCACTTGGATAGCTTTCTAAGGTTATCTTTGACCTCTTAAATCACCAAAAGGGTTTTGTTTACTGGTGCAAGGTGCCCACTTTAATTAGTGGACAGCATATACCAGGCCAACTTCTCACAAAGAGGGACTCATCCCTGTTAGATTAAGTAACTAAAACAGGCTCTGGAACAGATGGGTACCGGGGCTGGGGTTGGACCACGCACCACATCATTTCAAGGGTGGGCGATAGGCACTCTGCAAAGTTGGGGGGGGCGGGAGGTTCAGTTCCCGTCATGCAGGGAGGCATGGGGGGAGGGCAAGTTGGGGTGAAGGGAAATCAGTTAAACCACATTTCAGTCTTCATGGTGGGGAGGGAGGGGGGGACTCACAGCAACATGTATGCAAATGGAAAACGAAGGGTCGGTTCTCATCCCAGACTTGATGCAGAATAAACAGCACAAACATAATACAGTATGCAGACGATCCCATCAAACGCAGGACAGATGACACTTAAACAGAAGGAAAGATCCCTCCTGTTCCTCACATGGAATGTTAACGGGCTTGGGGACAAATTAAAAAGAGGTATCGTACTTCAATACATAAAAAGACAGGTGCCAGAGATCGCCCTACTACAGGAGACCCACCTGGTGGGCAATACCTGCAAAGCACTAGACAGATGGGAATACAACCTAGTAGCCCACTCGGGATTCACCTCTGGATCTAGGGGGACTGGTATACTTATCTGGAAAAACTGCCCCAATATAATACACAAAACATGGACAGATACACAGGGTAGATTTGTTGCAATAACCGGAACGTGGGAGGGGAAATCGATCAACATACTCTTGGTGTACAACCCCCTGCTATGAGGAAGACGACATTGGCAGATCTCGGCAGACTCCTGCTGGACCTCCCGACGGGTATCCTACTGATGGGAGGGGACTTTAATTTAACAGTAAATGAGCAATTAGACCGGCACCCCCCTCGAGGAGGGAAGCATGACACGTCGCAACTGGCAGACTTTCTAGCGGCCTTCGGTCTCGCTGATATCTGGAGACACCTCAACCCACAGACACATAAGTACACATTCCATTCGGGTGCCCACGGTAGCCAGTCCCGCATTGATTACCTACTGACACACACAGAGGATATCCCCAATTTCATAGAGGCAAGGTGTTTAGCGAAGGGTATCTCTAACCACTCCCCAGTTTGCACTCGAATAACAACGCACCCTAACACTGGACACACAGCTCTTACGATTAATCCATGGAGCTTGAAAATACCGCAAGTAAAAACGGAACTAATAAAAGACACAGACTGTTATTTTAATGACAACACAGGCACAGTAGATTCGGCACAAACTCTGTGGGCGCGTTTGGGGCAGTGATCAAGGGCTGAGCGCTTGCTCTAACAGTTGGCCACAAAAAAGAGTTAAGGGCACGCATAGAGACACTCGAAAAGGAAATCCTGGAGGAGGAAGCAAAGGTAGCAAACAAAGATGATGAGCTAGCTAGACACACCCTTAATATCAAAAGACTTGATTACATGCAACTATTAACGGAGGCAGCCAGAACCAAACAGAGGGCCATACAGCATAAAATATATGAGTTAGGGGACAGAACGGGCAAATTGTTGGCCTGGCTGGAAAAGCGAGACTGGGCCCAGAGATGGGTCCCACTACTAAGGGGTGCTAAGGGAGAGGAGTTGAGAGATCCACAGGAGATCGCAGAGGCATTTGCCTCTTATTTTGCCCACATCTATACATCCGCAACCACTACCACACCCACGGATTCTAGGGACCTACTGGCAACCATCCCAGTCACTTCATTGACCTCAGAGGCCCGGGAATCCCTGGAGGGAGACCTCACAGAGGAGGAGATATCGATAGCCATACGGGGTATAAAATCAGGGAAAGCCATGGGACCCAACGGGCTCCCCATTGAATTGCTAAAGTTGACGGCCTCTAAGATAACAGCCCCCCTCTGCGCCATGTATCACGAAAGCCTCCAGAAAGGTTCCCTCCCAGTTGATCTAAGATTAGCATCAATAGTTGTGATACACAAGCAGGGTAAACCAGCAGAGGAGTGTAGCTCCTACCGACCCATCTCCCTGCTCAACGCAGAAACAAAAATTTAGCCAAAGCATTAGCCAATCGACTAATTCCCATTATCAACAAACTTGTACACCCGGACCAGTCAGGCTTCATGCCTGGACGTAGCACTGCGATTAACCTCCGCCGACTGCACGGAGTACTGGGAAGGAAAGACACAATTCAGGAAGACCGGCCCTGCTTTCACTAGATGCCAGAATGGCATTCGACACGATCGAATGGCCTTATCTATTTGCATTATTGGAACGCATGGGCTTTGGACCTACATACATCAAATGGATCAAACTTTTATATACCGGCCCTGCCACACAAATAGTCGTCAATCGCCACACATGCCGGCCATTCCAACTGGGGAGGGGAACCAGGCAGGGCTGTCGCCTCTCATATTCTCCTTGATGCTTGAGCCATTGGCGACGTGGGTGAGGGGAGACACCATGATTAGAGGACTGAAATGAACAGAAGAGCATGAAGATAAAATCTCCTTATATGCTGATTACATATTGTTATATGTAGCGGCCCCGGCAGCCTCGATCCACAGGATTCTACATATATTCGCGATTTTCAGTAAACACTCAGGTTACAATATAAACTGGACAAAATCCACACTATATATGATCCGGGGGCCCGTGCCGTGAACACTGTGCAACTACAAAATTACCGTGGCGGCAACGGGATTTAAATATCTCGGAATCTATATAATACCTGACCCATTCCTCTTCCAGGATACCAATCTCCAGGGCCCACTGAAACGGTTACAAAATGACGTGCGACACTGGCGAGCTCCTCCCCTGACCCTTTTGGGCAGAGCGGCACTGTTCAAAATGTTGGCACTGCCCCGGTTTTTATATGTGCTACAAAATACTCCCTTTAGGGTCCCGCACACATATTTTACTAACATAGAGAGCGCAGTACAGACCCTGCTATGGGACGGGAAAAAACCACGTATAGCTACACAAAAAATGATGAGAGGGTGATACGACGGGGGGATCTCCCTGCCTGATATCAAACAATACTATTGGGCTTCCCAACTAGCAGTGATCAACCAGTGGATATATGGTCCACAACTAGAACCAGCCTACCAGATGGACAAATGGTTAATGAGCCCGGGTGGCTACCTCAGAGCCCTTTACACAGACCCTAAACGCCAGCGGCTCACAGGGCCCACGGCCCATTCCATAGCAATATGGCACCAAGCATTCAAGAAACTGGGATGGCATAAGAAATTAACAAAAGCAACACCATTATGGAAAGCAGAGCAATTGGGTACACTGAGCAACTGCCCCGGGTTCGATAGACGGGACATGATTGGCATCTCGACAGTTGGTGACCTGTGGAAAAGAGACGGTGTTATCCTGTTTAGGGAGTTACAAGCAGAATATCAACTGGTAAATACAGAGGCCTATAGATACCTACAAATAAGTCACGCCATAAAGTCTGCAGTCCCAAATGGGATGGCTCGCATCCCCGCTGGAGGACAGGCTCCTCACGGACCCAATGACCAGCAAAGCAATATCCCTGACCTACCGAAAACTGATAAATAATAGACCGGACCCACTCATACACCTTAGGCACCCCATGGGAGGCAAACGTAGGGCGCTTAGAAGACGACGAGAGGCAGGAGGCCCTTTCATCCCCACGAGAGGTAGCTATACCAATGAGGTTAAGGCTTATTCAACTTAAAATCCTGCAAAGGACATTCTTCTCGGGGGGACCCTGGTCAAAATCGGGAGGAGGTCAGACTCAGAGTGTCTAAGGCTCTGTACCCAGGAGGGAACATTCTACCACACGCTCTGGGAATGCCCCGCAATTCAACCATACTGGGAGGGAATCATAGCAATACTTAAGGAGATCTGTGGGAAAGAGATTCCTGGCTCCTCACGACTCTGTCTGCTTAATATATGGGAGGCTACCGACTTAACATACATTGAACAATCCTGGGTCTCCTTGGGAATGGCCCTGGCCAAAAGAAATATCGCCCAAAAATGGGGAGCAGGGGACACGCCATCGCTGAGGGGGTGGGAAGCAGACATGGATAGGTCCATGATTGCAGAAAAAGAGGTGTTCAAAAACAGAGGCTGCCCAAAGAATTGGGACCTAAAGTGGGCGAACTGGAATACAGCCAGAGGAGGACTATGTATTTCTCCCACAGATGAACTGCGAGGCGGGAGGAAGGGGATCGACCTACTATAATTGTGAAATGTGATAAGTGCATAAGATATAAGATAATCCGGGTCTTATTACAACACTGAATGTAACGCAAGTTTTCTATATAACTGGAGCTCTACAGTTCACCCACTGTAATGACTGATACTTGTTCAAAATAAAAAGTGTTTTTTTAAAAAAAATAATGTCCCATGTGTGCACAAAGTAAAGAATGTGCCGTTTGCTCTCAGAGAGCAACTGAGGAAGGAATTGCAACGGTTATGTGAAGCACAAGTCATCGAACCGATAGAGGCATCAGAATGGCTTAGCCCCATTGTTTTAGCACACAAATCTGATGGGAATTTGCGCATTTGCATTGATTTGAGGGATCTCAATCGTAATATTCTTGTTGACCGTTATTCTCTGCCACATATCAATGAAATGGTGTTGTCTGTTACTAACGCAACCTATTTCTCATTGATTGATCTCTCAAGTGCATACCACCAGGTCAGATTAAACCCAGCATCCAGGCACCTTACTTCATTTATTACGCCGGAGGGGGCATTCAGATTCATGCGGATGCCCTTTGGTTTAGCGTCTTCCTCCGCTGTTTTCCAGAGAGTGATGTGCAAGATTGTGGGGGGCGTATCCAAGGTCTTGGTGTTCCAAGATGATGTTCTTGTCTGGGGTGTCAATCGGGAAGAACATGATGTGATCTTGGAGAAGACGTTAAACAAGTAGCAGGATGCGGGTCAGACTGTAGGTGTGAACAAATGTAAATTTGGCGTGAAGCAGATTGATTATCTTGGGCACACTTTGTCAAAGGAGGGGGTGAAGCCTAAAAAGAAACTACTGGATGCTATAGCGGATGCACCACCACCACATAACAAAGAGCAATTGCACTCATTCCTTAGTTTAGCGGAATTTTATTCCAAATTTGTCCAACATTTCGCTGACAAAGTACATGTTCCAAGGGTGTTGATGAAAAAAGGCAACAAATTCGAATGGTCTGATGAGTGTCAAGCTGCATTTAAGATCATAAAAAAACAGATTGGGAAGGCGGTGGCTTTGAAACCTTTTAACCCATCGGATTGCAGTATGATTGTGGTAGATACAAGTGCATACGGACTTGGATCTGTTCTAATGCAAAAACATCTTGGACAAGAACTTGTGGTGGCCTTTGCGTCCCGCACTCTTAAGGGGGCAGAGGCTACTTATTCAGTCATAGAGAAGGAAACCTTAGCATGCTGGTGGGGTGTGAACTATTTCAAAACCTATGTGTGGGGAACCCATTTTGAGGTCAGGACGGATCATAGGCCCCTTATAGATTTGTTCACCACCAAGGGGGCTGGGAAGGCAACTCCCAGAATTGCCAAATGGTTGTATAGACTTCAAGGGTATGATTTTTCACTGAGTTATGTTCCTGGGATCCGCAACATAAATGCGGACTGCTTATCGCGTTTGCCATTGCAATGTGGAGACGAAGAAGAAGACTCCAATGATGATTGTGTGGTGGCCAGGGGGTCCGAGTCATGTGAGGGCGCCGTCACTGTGGATGAGTGGAAATCAGCAGTGGGGGAGGATACCACCATGAAGGAATTAATGGTTGAATTGTCCAACCCTTCTAGCACCAATGTGACCCTGAAGAAAAAGTTTGGTGAGTTCTAGACAGTATGGTCGAAACTTTTGGTTGAGGAGGAGGGGGTGGTGCACAGAGATGGCAGGTTGGTGGTGCCAGGAAGCTTGCGCATTAGACTCCTAAAGTTACTGCACGAAGGGCATAGTAGGATGTCCGGTATGAAGAGGAGGGCCAGGGAGACATTTTGGTGGCCCGGGATGGACAGAGAAGTGGAAGATTATGTGTGGGATTGCATAGATTTTATGTGCAGTGACAAGTCCCACTAGGTTGAGGAATCTCCCATTGCGTCCACTGGTTTCCCTAGCAAACCGTGGGAAAAGGTGGCTATGGACATTTGTGGGCCATTTTCACCGAAAGGGATAACCAATAAATTTGCCTTGGTACTAATTGATTATCATTCCAAGAGGCCGGAGGTAGCATTTTCTGGAGAAATTAAAGCGGCAAATATCATTGCATTTTGAGACCAAATTTTCCGCAGGGAGGGTTGTCCTGATACTTTAGTCAGGGACAATGGGCCCCGATTAGTAGCAGAAGAATTTAAAACCTATCATTCCAAAATGGGCATTTCTCACCATACCACTGCTGTTTACAACCCCAGGGAGAACGGTGTCATTGAGAGGTTCAACCGTGTCTTGAAGGAATGTATTCAATTGACTGAGAGTAGTGGTGGTGACTGTAAGGAAGCTGTAAAGGAGATGTTGTGGAGCTACTGCACCACACCCAATTCTGTCACCAAGGAAACTCCTTTTATGCTCCTCAAGGGCAGACAACCACGGACAAGGGTCTCCCCTGCATGGATGCTCAAGGGTTCCACACGGCATGGGTGTAAAGGGAGTCTTGAGCGTAAGGTCAAAAAGCACCAAGACAAATATGTGAGCAGGCATAGGGACAAGTTAAGAAGAGGGAGACGAATATTTTCAGTTGGAGATTGGGTGAGAATCAACATGATGAGTGCTCAAAAGGGGAGTTTTCAAAATGGTCGGTGCCCAAGCGTATCACTAAGGTTGCGGGTAACAATGTATGGTTGACTGATGGCAAAAAATGGAACATCCGAAGAGTTACTTTGTGCAATACTGTGAAACTGGAGGTGTGGTTGGGAAAGATGGGTGATGGTCAGGTGGAGAGGGTGTTGGACGGCGATAGCTACGGCAATGGCAGATCTGTTGCTGTAGAAGGCACCAGACGTGTCAGGAAGAGTCCTAAGTGGCATAACGATTATGTGTGCTACTAGTATTATGTAAATGCTTATTCTTGTTTCTCTTTTCTGTTATTATGTATTCTTGTGTTTTCCATTTTATTGTTTTGTTGTTGGGAAGCGAGATGTGTTGTGTCCTAGCAACTGAGATTGCATCCTTGTGATGGTTGCCAGCCTTCCAAGGTTCTGGAAGGTGGATGAGACTAGAGAGAAGGCAGTTGCTGCTAAAGGACGTGTCCAGGGGTTGTTCCTCTACTATTAATAAAACTTAATAAAACTCTTCTACTCAACTATCTGTCTGCACCTCTCAAAAAAAGGAGGTAACAGGCAGCGGGGGTGCCGGTACTGGGAGCTGGAGTGAGCACTCGCGAGGAGCCACCAGGACTCCACAGTCCGGGGAGACACGATCCTCACATGCGCAGCAACCCAGGATGCTTGCACTGACTGAAGGGAGGCAAGCTCAAAGGGATGGGCCGCACGAGAGGCACTGGAACCCGCGCCTCTTCACAACCCGCATGTTGGCCAAAGTGCAGCCGCAACCCACGGACCCTCCAACCGACAGACTAGACGCAATACTTAACGCTATAGAAAGATCTTGCGGGTCAGTGCAAAATAGACAATGTAGCTGATGTTCTCACAGTCCTGCATGCGGATCACAAGAAGTTGACAGACCGGGTAAAAGCCAGAGAACATACCCTCTCGGAACTTCAACCGGTAACGGATTCAACTGCCAAACAGCAGACCATGCAGGAAGCCAGAATTCGCTTCCTGGAAGACAGGATTGAAGACGCAAAGGGCCGCTTGAGATGGAACAATATCTGCCTGATTGGGCTGTCGGAAGGGACAGAGGGGCAGGATGCAGCTGCATTTGTGGAACAGTGCATTAAGGACTTACTGCCTGGCACATCTTTATCTCCCTTCTTCATGATCGAGTGAGCGCACTGTATCCACTCCAGAAGACCAGCGCCGGGGATGGGTGCCCGTCCATTCATATTCAAGGTATTACATTACAGAGATAGAGACGCAATATTACGCAAGACAAGGAAAATTCAAGACATCAAGATAGAAAACACGCGAGTAATGTTCTTCCCGGATTACACGCTGAGAGTACAACGACAAAGAGGATCCTTTCTGCAAGTGAAGCAAAAACTCCGCCAGCTGAATATCCAATACTCATTGTTGTATCCGGCAAGGCTCTGGGTGGTAGCAGAAGGGAAGACGAGATTCTTTGACTCACCACAGGACACATGGGACTGGATAGAAACAACGGGATGCTTTGCGGGACCCCGACCGTCTGGAGAAAACAACACTCTGCGGCACCAGACCTAAAACAAATTATAAAAGAACACCGGGAAGCAGTGAACAAAGTGGAACGCATAGCTGTTGCATCGGAGTCCCCAGAGAGGGACGCGGCTCAAGCCCTTTCGTTAGACGATGGACGCTCGTCAGTGGTAACCTCGTCCGACAACACCTCTTTAACTTTGCCAGACATCACCCTGCAGACCGCAGATATTAGAGTATGATACATATCTTGTGGGTGGGGTCTCGCAGCCCTGGCAGCGAGTCTGACACTCTAAATAATTGTCATGGTAGATGTGTTGCATCACTAGGAAAAACGAGACAAGCAGCACAAACTCAGGTAGAAATTGCATCACTCAGCCATTAGCCAACAATTACATTGCATATACAAGCTCACTTAACACAAAGGGAAAACTAGGGGATACCCTCCACGGTTGACTCTGCAAGGCTTCTCCCCCCCCTGTTACTTCCCTATATCACTTTGGGATTAGGTTCGCTTAATGGATTAGCCGCTTGAGTCTGGGCAGCTTCACCTGTTCATGGAGAGCGCCCTTTTGGTATTCACATTTTGCCAGTTTGGCCTAAATGTAATGCAAAAGTTGTATGGGCCTACAGGAAGGATATGAACCTAGAAGACCGATGGTATCCACACTCATATATACACATTGGCCCAGACCCTGGGGCGCCCAATAACGTCCCTAACGCAGTGACATGACAGCCCAAAATATTCTCACATAGAATGTCAGGGGCCTCCGGACTCCCTCCCGACGATACGCTACATATTCTTTTCTTAAGAGACACAATGTACGCATTGCCCTGCTACAGGAGACACATTTAACGCACTCAGAAACAATCAGATTACAGCGCAAATGGAGGGGCAAAGTGTATGCCACAAGCTTCTCATCATACGCCCGCGGCATATTGATTTCGATCTGCCCCAATACTACTTTTATGACAGAAGAAGTGGTGACGGACAAGGAAGGAAGATATGTGTTCATAAAGGGCAGATTAGATGGGTAGCATATTCTACTGGGAAGCGTTTATGCTCCAAATACAGAACAGACCTCCTTCTTGGACTCGCTCTCACCGGTGCTGTCTGGGTGGTGCGGTATGCCATGGCTGATAGGGGGCGATTTTAACAGTGTCTTGAATGTAGAGCTAGACAGAACCTTTCCCCCCTGCGCAACACAGCAGCATCCTCTAACGCTGCCATCCTGAGAAACTGGGCACATAGCTGGGAGTTGGTAGACGTGTGGAGACACCGTAACCCTACATTGCATATATATTCGTTTTACTCAGCACCACACACATCACATGTCCAATTAGACAGATTTTTGTGCACTCCCTCCCTGCTTCCCTCTGCGTGGGACGGAGATTACCTGGGATGCACCCGGTCCGATCACAACCCACACTATGGGGCCTATTACGATGGCGGTCAGATGTCGACTGCCCGGCCGGCGGCGGTGCCCGCTGGACCGGCGGTGGAGATCCGCCCGCACCGCAAGCCAGAAAACCGCCGGTCCGATTAGGATGGCGGTGGTGACCGCGGCAGTGGGAAATTCCGACCGCCGCTTTTCCGCCGGTCGCCATCCGCACTCCTGCCTGGCGGGCGGAAAAGGACCGGGATAATGGTGGCGCTGCAGAGCAGGCTCCTGCCGGCGGTAACCAGCCTTTCCTCAGCGGTCAGAACGCCATGGAAAGGCATGCGGAGATTGTCTTCCGGGGGCCCGTTGCGGGCCCCCGATGTTTTGGGGAGTGTGGGTGCACTGGGGGGGTACCCATGGTCCCCCCCTACATTCCCCTGTACCAGGTGGCAGGCACTGTGCAGTGCCTGCCACGCAGTGCAGGGGAATGCAGGACATGCTCCTTTTGGCATCGCGGCGGTGCTGCGGGTAGCAGCAACCGCCGCAATGTTAAGGCCCGCGATCCGACCACCGTGGTCGGATTTAGACCACGGGTCATCGTAATTCGCCCGGCGGTGATGCCGCAGTCCATGCAGGCGGTCTTTTCCCGCTACCATGGCGGTCGGAGAGGTTTTCCGACCGCCATCGTAATAGGCCCCTATGTCACTATATCATGGGAACACAGGGTTCCACTGATCCCCACATGGCGACTACAACCGTCAATCCTGGAAGACACCGTCTTTCGTGACTCCCTCAAGGTAGCCATAGGGAAATATTTTGAGAGGAACTCAGGCACAGCCACATCAATACTAGTAGAATGGGACGCACTAAAAGCCACGATGTGAGGGAAATGCCTAGGAATGGGGGAGGCATGTAACGGCATGTAAAGTCAGATCTACTAGAAGTTACAACTTGAAACACGAGTAGCGCGGTCTCCTACCCGCACCCTGGCATTGTCAGAGATGCACGAGAAACACTCAGCGCTAATGTAATGCCTTAGATGCTTGAATTACACAGCGCTCTCAGCGAAAACGCATGCATACGCTGATCGACCGGGGTCCCTCCTTGCCTGGCTGATTAAGCAAAACAGACCAATGAGTCCCATCACAGCGCTCATGTCCCCTGGCGGCGATATAAAATACACACAGCATGAAGTCCACCACGAATTGACCACACACTTCACATCGTTATACCAATCCACAGTGGAGACAACGAAACCTGACATACATCGCTTCCTAGATAGCCTAGACATCCCCCGACTTACGCAAGAACAGCGCCAAGAATTAGACGCACCTATCATGTTAGAGGAAGTGGGGGGCGCAATATGCGCATTAGCCTCCAGCAAAGTACCAGGCCCAGATGGATTCCCACCTGAATTCTATAAAACATGTGCCGACCTGCTGGCACCACAGCTACTCCGGGTCTACACGGAGGCGCTACAAACCACGTGTCTCCCAACTTCGCTCACCGAAGCGACGCTGATTACCCTCCCAAAGCCAGACAGGGATCTCACACTGCTGGGCTCGTACCGCCCACTAGCTTTACTTAACGTAGACTATAACATTTTAGCGGGGATACAAGCGAGTCGGCTATCGCTCATTATACCACATCTCATTCATGGAGACCAGAATGGGTTTGTCCCTGCGCGTAATACATCCCTTAATTTGCTAAGGGTGTTTAGGGTGATGAGGTGTGTTCCGCGTGACTGGTCTGAATCGGGATGTCTGGTCTTAGACCTGGAAAAGGCTTTCAACACTGTGGAATGGCCCTTTTTATTCTCTATGCTCCCACGATATGGCATTGGCCCATATTTCCTGAGTCTGGTCAGATTGCTGTATGGAGCACCCACGGTACAAGTTTGCACGGGCAATCTGTTCTCGCAGCCTACAAAGATTGGCAGTGATTCCAGACAGGGCTGCCCGCTTTCGCCACTAATTTTCTCTCTAGTTATAGAACCGCTGGCACTAGCCATTCGCACCTCGGCGTATCCTTGGGGCATCCCGATGGGCGTAGATACACATGCCATATCGTTATACGCCGACGACATTTATTTATACATCAGAGACATTCGCTCAGTGCCATCAGTAATTCCTGAGACCCTCAACCTGTTCGCAACGCTGTCGGGCTGAGGGTCAACTGGGGAAAGGCATGTCTGTTCCCCTTCGGCCCACGCATGGCAGACCCTCACCTGATCATAGACAATGCCCCAGTGACATGGCAACCACAAATGTTCTGTTACCTGGGGATCCGGATTTACCACACAGATCAGGACCTCATGAATGGGAACCTCACTAGAGCAGTCACAGCACTGAAGTCACAAATGATGTTCTGGAAAACCCTTAATATTTCAGTAGCATGGAGAGTGGCACTTATTAAAATGATAGTGCTCCCACGTTTGCTGTATCATTTTACAAATCTACCACTTTATTTACCGCCACCCTTCTTCCGCACGTTCGAGCGCACACTTCGAGATCTGATTTGGAGCAATACGCTTTGCAAAGTCGCGCTCGCAAAATTATATCTGCCTCTGTCCCAGGGGGGCCTAGTTGTTCCAAACATGGAACAGTACTATTTAGCATCCCAACTACATTGGGTAGCCAGATGGATGTCGGAATTACACCTGTCTGACACGGCGGGAAGCGGGCCCCCATACGCTCTGGACAAGATACTTCACATTTATCACCCATGTTCCCGACAGCCCGGGCCCCTCCTTCTGTTGATGCAGGTAGCTTAAAAATGCTTCAATCGTAGCCTGTTTATCACTAGACAAACCAAGCCATACGGACCTGCCATTCCAATACTAGGCATGCCAAGAGGGACTGGTAGAGCTGGGACGCATAAGTTCCCAGTATGACATGCAGCAGGTATACACACGATAGGGGACTTATATAGTGACAGAGCGCTTCTACCATATGACTCATTGGTAGGGGAAGAGGGAGTGCCCCCCGGACTGTTCCTTAGCCATGCCTCCTGGGTAGGCATACTGGGCCGCCACTGGGGAGACATCACACAGGAACCACAAACACATCTGCTGTATTACACGCATGTGCTGGGAACAGGGAGGCACCTCACCAAATGGTTCACAGAGGCATTCCGTGAGCACTCTGCAATAGACTGGCCCCTCTGAGAGGGAGATGGGAGGCAGATCTGAATGGCCCATGCACACCCAAAGAATGGAAACCGATGCTGTCCAGCCCTACGACGGTCCCTCGTCATGTCAGATTTCGCTTAATTCAGTTTTACATACTACACAATGCATATCTGTCTCCCGATAAAATCAATAGATACTTTCATAGGCAAGATGCATGTTGCCCCTTGCTGCAAGCTTACTGAACGCTGATTTTTTACACATGATATGGGCATGCCCTACTCTCCGTCTATACTGGGAAGAGGTGGTACAACACCTAAACTCTTGCACTGATAGAGCACTCCCACACGAATGGGAGGCCTGCATGCTGGGCCAGTTTACAAGGGACAAGGCACATAGAACCACAACCCGATTTCTAGACCTAGGCCTGGTTGTGGCCAAACGTCTTATTACCAAGCGATGGAAATAAGTAGACCCCCCCCAACATTACAAGCATGGTCTCATTCAGTATTGAATTGGGCTAAAGCGGAGGGGGAAGCATTACACAGGGAAGACACCTTGGGATTAAACAAATACCCGTTTTTGTCCCAATGGAATACAATACTAGTGACACTCCAGGTTGCCCTCGCCCTGGGGAATGCTGCTGACAACACAAACATAAAACAAGACTAACCAAGTCAATAACTACGGAGACCCTCATAGACAACCAAGATACGAAATCACCACATACACACACGTAATGGGGCAGAAGGTGGATCCCAGGGTCACACACAGGGGCACCAACTAAGATTTCAAGGCATCATGAAAGAAATGGATATACATCCTCGTTGCTGTTTAGGCCCATCTTCCCTTCCATTTTTCTATTACTTCACAAGTTCTCTGATAAAGGGATCTGTGGCTCTTAATGACGTAACACAGACACAGGCACACTAGGAAACGCTCACGCACAGTATCTGTTTACATGGGTGGACATTTGGCATGTATGCTAAAGCAGCATTTCAAGTGATATATCCTCTCCTTCACTGCTGATTAGTAGATCAAATGAGGACTGAAGCCGATATGTTTGTTCACTTACAACTAATAAGAAGATGAAGTTGTATGCATGTGCTGTGTCCCTGTAATGTAAACTCATGTAATAACCGGATATGTGTGGCACCTGTATAATCTTTTGAAAAGGTAATAAAACAGATCCCCCCAAAAAAATACAACACATGCTAACATGTATATATACCTAATACTAACATTAGAAAACTTTTTTAAAAGTTAGCGGACCGCTGGTGACATCAAGTTATGCCTTACAGGGGTGGCTCCTCCATTATAGCGTAGGATAGTCGCCCCACTGGTCGGTGCCAAGAGATAAAAAATGAAAAAATTCTAATAAATCTATTTATTTTCATTTTGTTTTTCGCTGGCACTGCAGAGTGGCCCGAGTCTAGGGTGGGGCGGCCCATCATCTTTGACGATAGCAGGTTGAGCAGAGAGGAGGAGAGCTGCACACTGTCAGTGCGCATGTCTGTTTGGCCGGATGTCTTAAGCAGGCCAAACAGACATGTGCACTTGAGTTTCTCCAACCCCACTGTATTGCACAGCCAGGTTGGAGAAATGCCACAGCCTCCCTGTCACTGTCTGAGCGGAAAACCAGGCCACTCAGACCAATCCTGGCGCTGCTCTCATGGTAGGTATAGCATGCAAGGTATAGCATGAGAGCAGCACCAGATTGGTTGGGGAGTCAGGGAGCTGTGTGCAGTGTGCACGAGAAAGAAGCGGCAGGGCCAGGTAACTCCTTTTTATATTTTATAGATTATTCCCCCACCCGCGTTGCCTCACCACTTGGTTTCAGTAGCAGCCGCTACTAATGCCTTAACCTAAATAACCTATTAAATGTTTTAGTTTAGCATCATTCTGGTCCCCTATGTGACATACTGTACCACTTTATAGTCATGCTACAACATCTAGACTAAAGGCATCTTTCCTATTTGGGCCTGTTATGGCCACCTTAGACTAGCACTTTGCTTAGCCTGCCTGAAAATGCATGTGAAGACAATTTCATCCCTTGACAATGCCATAAATTGAGTGAATCTTTTAGTTACTAGCTAATCATACATGCTACCATTGATATATGCTTAATTTTTTTAAATAAACAGTGGACCTCTTCTGACATAAATGTGTGCCTTATTTAAAACATTTTGTTAAAAGTTTTGTTTACCAGCGTACCGATCCCCTACCTGCCCTACTACACCACTTTGTGGTAATAATCTGTAGCCCACACCTTGACCTGGGGCTGTAATATAATTAAGTTTTAGGTTATATTTATGTCGTATTATCTTGCACAGTTATGCAATATGTATCATTAATTTATTAATGTTACGGAATCAATTACGGAGTAAAACTTTACTGTTAATATTGCATTATTAGTGTTCCTACTACTAATACTGCCTAAATGACGACTGATTACAGTTTGTTTTTATTGTTAACAAGCTACAATAATACCACTGGTTTATGTGCCTAGAGCCTCTTTTGAGTCAACCGCTTATTGCATTTATTTAGCTCAATTACCCTGTACATCCATCTACCCTCTTACACTAAGGGCCACATGTACGACCTTTTTTAGTGGTCACAAACGGTAATTCGGGCAGTTTCCCTCCACTAAAAAGGGTTTTAGTATATATCACCCTATTTTGTGAGTCTGTAACCTGTTACCAACTCGCAAAATAGGGTTTGCGAATCGCTATTAGGAAGGGGCGTGCCAAAGGCGTCTCTTCCTATTAGCGAGTCGCAAGGGCATGTTACAACTGTTTTAACAATCGCATTTTACCGCATACTTCAAGTAGGTGGTGAGTCACTCTCAAACAGGAAGGATTCCACAGGGGACCCCTTCCCCTTTGTGTTTGGCAGCGAATAACCTTTTTTAAGAGCAGGCAGTGGTCCTACTGATAGTACAATAGTCTATAGAATGGCATTGCCATAATCAATCTATTATTTTTCTATCTGAAATTATGGTTAGACACTTTTTGCGAAATGTTTAATTTCACTAAGAATTACATTCCACTCGGGACGAACCTTATATAACATGGCAGCCGGCTATCCCTGTATGAAACCAGTCTCTAATGTCCTTATTATATGCGACTTATGACATCTCTAGTCACCTGTAATAATGAAAGTCATAATTGCTGTTGCGAGCATGCAAGGTGAAATGCAGGTTATAAAGCATCATTACAGTTGCTGTTTAAACAAAGCAGTGAAAAACTATTATCTTTTTTTCTCAAATAAACAGTGATGAGTAGAAAGTAGATATTTATGGGAACATGGTTATTTTTTTGCACACTGAAAGTCATTATAGAAAAAAATGAATATCTCAGCATTGATCTACACATTGTGACTCATATTTTTTTATGTGACTAACATTAAACTGATTCAAATATATTTTTTCAAAAAAATACTAACTGCTTTTTGATTTGTTGCATATTCACTCTAGATTCTGCTTGTATTCTTCATGTCTGCAACTATGCTGTCTCTAATATAAAAAGCAAGATCACCAAGAATTCAAGCTGTTTGATGGAAGGGTGATGCTGTGCTATGTATTGTAATGACTAAAACACACTCTGCCATACATGTTAGGGATACTGCAAGTCACCTCAGTGTTCCATGAGCTTATAAAGAAAATCTGCCTTTAGGCTCGTTCCTCTATATGGTCATAGAACGCCTCACTGACGTGCAGTATCCTTATACTGTACGGCAGGAGGACTTTATCCCATATATAACAAACACATTTGGAAAACAAGCCTGTGAATTTCACAACAGCCTCTTTACAAACGGTAATATTATGCATCAATTCTCTGGCATTAATCTCTAAGTCGTTAAATTTGTCTATCTAATCAGCCCAACTTGTCATGTCGAATGACTGAGGGGGCTTTAGAAAAGGTGCTGCATCACACTTGGTCTTTGTTAAGTGGGTCGAATTTGCTGGGGTTCTGTGGCACCGGTGGTTGTCAGTCCGAGTTTGCTGCTTCTTTTGAGGTTGCGCTATCCTTCGTTCCAGTCACAGTGCCTTCCGTTTGTGGTCATTGGTGTGGGTCACTGGTTTCATCAGACCACTTGTGGTGTAGGAGGATTTTGCTGACTACTTCCACTATGCAGGGCTCACTGCCCAAGCTTCAATGGCTGACTTTATTGGTTGCCATGTGTTTAGTTCAAAATGGCCACTACTGATTTGCTGCCCAATTTAAAATGGCCGCCCTGTGATGCATTTCAGTTTAATTTTCTCCTGCTCCCCAGCTGGCCTGTGCTTGTGCTGTGTGTTTTGGCTGCCCCTCTGCCTGTCGGGCTTGGTTACGCGTCCACTTTGTTTTCTTGTTTTTTTTAGCTTACATGAGCAAGTTCAACTGTTCTGCATGGCACAATGGCAGCTGAGGTGCGGTGGGTGCTGGGGCATGCTTTCTGAAGTACAGCCCTATGTGATTTGATTACAGTGTCAGTGAATTGGGGCTCAGTGGGTCGTGGACCCAGCTAGGTGGGAGAGTTTTGTCTCTGGTGTGTGCTTACCACTGTCTTCAGAATCCAGGGATGACATGGATTCTTCTGCTTGGCTCGGTTGACCTTTTTTCCAGGGGTGGTTCCTCCATTTGAGTGGAGGAGCGTCGCCCCACAACGAAAAGCCCCCGGCCAGAGCAGAAAAATAAAATGGCAATAAAGTTTATTTATAACCATTTTATTTTTCAGCAACCGACCCGTCCTGAACTGAGTGACAGGACAGGGTGGGGCCAGTGCTGCTGAGTGGCAGCAGGGAGCTGTGCGCTTTAAAATGCACATGTCTCTTTGGCCAGCAGTCTTGTGACGGCCAGCCAGACATGCACTTTTTAAACTTCTCTAACCTAGCTGTCTTAGACAGCTGGGTTAGAGACAGCACAGGCCTCCAGTGCTCTTGAGAGCGCTGAGTGAGGCCACTCCCAGTGGCGGCTCCTCTGCTATGGCGGAGGAGCGTTGCCCCACTGCTTTCAAGCAGTGCGAGAAGAGGAAACGTAACATGATAATAACTTTTAGTTATTATCATGTTATGTTTTCTTTGTGGGTGGGAGGGTGGGCGGGGCTGCTCTGCTCACGAAGCAGGGAAGGGGCAGAGTGGTTTGCCCACTCAAGTGAGCAATGACTGTTTGGTCGGCCCTCTCGGGCCGCCCAAAGCAGTCATGCGCACTTCCCTGTTTTCCATGCAGGCTGCATTACAGCCTGCATGGAGAACATGCTCACCCCTACAGCCCCTGGCTGAGCGCCGTGTCACGGCACTCAGACCAATCACAACACCTCGAGGTAAGTTTTTTTTAAAATTTCTAAACCCTGCGACCCCCCCCCTCTCCACGCGACACCCCCTGCGCCCCACGTGGCCCCGCACCCGCCCCCCCACCCGCGAGCCTTGCTGGCCACCCCTGGCCGCTCCCTCCAATCCTGGCTGGTGAGAGCGGCGCCAGGATTGATTAGGGGAGTTGGCTGGGTTCCGCGTTGGAGCCTGCCTGCAGAGAAGACTGAAGGGGAAGGACCTCGTGTCACTCAGGAAGGAAAGTGTATTTTAATTTCATTTTTATTTTTTGGTGCCCCCCCACCACCCTCGGTACATGCCAGCCACCACTGGTTCTTCCACCTTTGTCACCGTTCGACATGCTTGGAGGGCTCTCCTTGCGAACTCATCTTCAAACATGCAGGTACTTCACAGCTGATCCAGTCTTCCTTTCCCTCTCATATAATGGCCAATTCCAAGGACTCTTCTGTCCACAGGTATTTGAAACTGGTGCCACAGCTGTTTCTCTGGCCTAATAACACTTGGACGAGTATACCATGCATCTGCAAGCAGGAATAGCTTCTACTCTTCATTATACGGAGAGCTATCAGCAGCTGCGCCTAGCAGTGATAAGTCACGTGACCACTAGCTTATTTCTCCACACCAGAGGGTCCAGTGGTTCCTCCAAATCACAGTCTTCAGAGCTCTGAATTTCAAAGCACTTAATTAGCACTGAGGAGCAACATCGTATTGCCTGTTCAGCTTCAAGTGTATTCTTTTGCTGCAAAACATTAGTGGGAATGAAATGAATAGAATGTGCATGTTTATGAAAGTACAACATTTTTATGTATTTTATAACTTCAGCAAATCAAGACTCTTAAATGCTTCCTTTGCATTCCGCTGTGCTTATATAGGTTCTCTTTCAAATACCCTTTCAGTTTTGTACTAGGACAAGCGTTGTGAATGCCAGCTGCAGCGGGCTAGGCTACACCCACAACAGTTGAATCACGCAGATATCATGGACACAATATGAGGCAGTGTAAGTTATATTATTATTATGTATATTTGTAAAGAGCACTCTCAACCACAAGAGTTTCCTGCTGCTGAGCAGGTGTAATTACCTAGCCTAGGGCCAGGGATAATTGAAAAGTTAGGTCTTCAGCTTCTTGCAGAAGTCAAGAAGAGAGGTGTAGTGGGAGGCCATTCCACAGATAAGGAGAGAATAAATGGTAACTCTTAGCTAACTGGGTGGTGAGTGGGAAGGAAACAACTTTGTAACAAGCAGCAAACAAGTGGCAAAGGTGAGCAAAGAGGACACAAAGGGCATGTAATTGATACACCCCTAATGGTTTCGTTAATTATTTGCATTCTGCTACACTGCTAGAAACCCAGCTTCAAGGAGCACAGTAACAAAACAAAATAAAATTAAGCATATAAACAATAACAAACAATACAAATGCTAGATAGGCCAGGAAGGCAAAAATGGCATGGAGAAGAACCAGCGATCGCAGGGAGATAATGTGTGAGTGCGGTGAAGGAACAGTCCAGTTCTCAGGATTGAAGTAAGAGCTGTTTACATTTCTTTTTGAAGGATATCAGGTTGTGATCCAATGTGAGACTTTTAAAGAGATCCTGCCAGAATTTGGCACCTGCAGTCTTTAGAGAGCTCCATCCAAACTTATTCAGGCACCATTTTGGGATGGTCAGGCACAGCTGCACAAAGTGCAAGTATTGCTGTACATATTTGTGCATATTTCCAGCTAATGCATTGCATTGCAATCTCTGCCAACCCCAGCGAACTGAAGAGCTACAGCCCCATCTCTCTGCTCCCTTTCCCTGCCAAAGTCCTCTAGAAGGCCATCAACCGCCAACTCACCAAACACCTGGAGAGAAACAACCTATTGGACACCTCTTAATCGGTTTCCGCACCAACCTCAGCACCGAGACTGCCCTGATCGCGGCCACCAATGACATCAGGACCCTCCTCGACCGGGATGAAACAGCACCCCTGTCCTCCTCACCCTCTCAGCAGTGTTCGATACCATATTCCACCACACACTCATCAAGAAACTCCACCAGACCGGGATCCAGGGTGACGCCCTCAAATGGATTGCATCCTTCCTCACAGGACAAACCCACAGAATCCGCCTGCCACCCTATACTTTGGAACCCAAGAGCACCCCCCAAGGCGTCCCTCAAAATTCATCCATCAGACCCCCGTTCAACACTTACATGACGTCCCTGGCCAACATCAACAGAACCCACGGCCTCAACATCATATCCTACGTGCATGACACCCAACTCACCCTCTCGCTCCCAGAGGACCCCTCCACTTCTGAAACCAACTTCCACAACTGCATGACGAGTGTCACTGACTGGATGAAGACCAACTGCCTGAAGCTCAACACGGACAAGACGGAAATGCTGATTTTCAGGAACAATGCCTCCCTGTGGAACGATACATGGTGGCCCTCCGAACTTGGTCCCACACCCACACTGACATACCACACCCGCAACTTGCTCCCCATCCAGAATAATGCAATTTAGGATGCTGACACACGTCTACAAGGCCCTCAAAAATCAAGGACCAGCATACATCAACCACCGCCTGAACTTCCACCAACCCTCCAGACACCTGCTCTCCGCCTCCCTCACAAACACTCCTCACATCTGCTGAAGCTACTGTGGAGGACGATCCTTCTCCTACCTCGCGGCCACGTCTTGGAACGACCTCCCCCTCCACCTCCGAACATCATCCTCTCTCCCGTAATTCAGAAAGGGACTCATTACCTGGCTTTTCGACTGATCCCAGCAAAAACCTAGCGTCTAGATACCCTTGCGGGTGATTAGCTGCACTCTACAAATCCTAGTTGATTGATTGATAGATTGTCCCTTGTCCATGTTTATTTACTTGAGAGGGCAGGTAACGTGAGGTCCTCCATGACGACAACACTATGCATTCCGCATACAAAACCTCGGAAATGCTATGATGTTTTTTTGCAGCAAGATCACATCAATTTCCCATCTTTTAGGCTCACTCTAAGCATTATTCTGCTTACAAGTGTTTGAGTGGTCCCCTGCGGGACACTTCCTGCATTCTATTACAACACGATCCCGGCATGCTCCTTTTATTTATGAATTTAGGACTTTAGTCAAGTGAGGCGCGGGGCATGAAAATCACTAGAGTGCATTGAATATCACTGTAGAGTATCGAGACTAGATAGAATCCAATCAAATGCTAGGTGAAGGCAGCTATTCAGAATTCCTCTGCCTCTGTTCTTGTCAATGCCAAAGAAACCGATGAATGATTCGCTAAAAAGTTCAGTCTGCAGGAGTTTTCTGAATGGGGTGATTTGGCTGTGCTTTGAGGTTGGGGTTCAAGGCACTTCAGTGAATGGAACCCTGGACTTCTCACAACCTAACCTTATACTTTTCTTTGTTTGGAAGTTTATTGCTGGATAAGGTGCAGATTCGCCTGCCGAAGGCTCCTAGCTGGAATGAAATGTGTAGTTAAATTTTGAAGAGAATTTTAATTTGATATGATTATTAGACTCGTGGCTGAGACATTTGCCTTTCGTGATAATGGCATGCAATTTGCTATTTGCACCTTGGTGCCACTCATGCAAATTGTTATTACAGGATTCGCGGAGGAAAACGTGACACTTCTATTTCAGTAAGGCAGTCCTAACGTTTTTTGGTTGTCGTCGCTGAATTTTGTTTTTTGAATTGTCCTTCATGTAGGGGCACTGTTTATTCTCTTTGTGTGTTTCGCAGACGACTCGCCATGTGACATCATCATTTAAAAAAAATATCTCTGCACCTTCCTTACTAACTGTCACCTGCTCCACCCGGCCTTGCTTTCCTTCTCCTCAGCTTGAGAGATCTGCCGAGAAATGACAGCTTATGCGGGTAATGCTCAGGTGTTCACATTCATTATTTCATACAAGGAAGAATCTTCTAAAAAATAAAATACCATTCCAGCAGGCTGGATCGAACTGACCTGCAGGGCAATCTGGCAGACAGGAAATTTTACAGGGGCGGGTCCTCGGCAGTGGCGGAGGAGCGTCGCACCACTGCCTCTGAGCCAGGACCTAAAAAATAAAACAATATACTTCCATCGTTTTATTTTTCAGTTACTGGCTGAGCCAGCGTGCAGTAGGGAGGGGCGGGGACAGGGCCTTGGGAAGGGGGAGGAGGAGTGCTATGTGCACTTGTAAATGCACATGTGTGTTTGTCCGGCCGCCTCAGGCCGGCCAAACACACATGCGCACTTAGGTTTCTCCAACCCGCCTGCATTGAACAGCTGGGCTGGAGAAACCCCACAGGCTCCCTGAGCGGAGCTCCTTTTCAGCCCACTCAAGCCAATCCCCGCGCTGCTCTCATAGTATGAGACCAGTGAGGGCATTGCACACGGAGTCTGTGACGTAGTCCCAGTGGCTGCTGGGACCAGGAAGACCGAGGCGCAACGCAGGAGGCACCGGGCAGCTGCAGGTAAGTTTTCCTTTTTAAAAAAATTTATTAAACTCCTTTCCCCGTGCTCTCCATCCCTCGCTCGCCCCCCCTCACCTTCTCCCCCCCCCACTTTTTCTTTGTGGCGGCCACCACTGCTGGTAGTGCCAGAGGGGCAGGTGCGATAGGACAGTGTGTGAACCTTTATATTGTTTGTTTGTTGCCTGTTTTATGGTCTGCTGGGCTGGTTTCTACTGTTGATGTCCCTGATATTACCATAAACATTGCCTGCAGTAAACACAAATCCATGCAGTCTCCTATATCTTGCAAAACATCTCTACATCATGTCTTTACAAGTTCAAAACTGCCCCGGTTTGTAAAACGTAGACACGTTTTTTTAGTTATGTGATTCTCTAATGAGGGGGCACGTTTATGTTGGTGCCCGGTACTATTTTCTGGCCTAGTCTGACCACTCCTGCAGGAATGTGATATATGTTATGTTATATGGGAATTTATGTAAGCGCACGTTCACCTACAGGTCTCTTGGCGCTGATGAGTTTGAGCAGAAAAAGAACGGGAAGAACAAATAGAGGATCCGCTAATTATAGGCCAGGGAGAACAGCCAGGTTTTTAGAGATTTCCTGAACCGCATGTAGTCAGCCTCCAGCCTAATAGAAGTAGGCAAAGAGTTCCAAAACTTCGGGCCCAGATAAGAAAACCGGGTCCCTCCAATGCGTTTCCATCTAATTCTAGGCACCGTCAAAAGATTCAGATGCTTCGATCTCAGATTACGCTGAGGCCGGTGCTTACTGATGTGAGAGAATGAAACTTGGGCCGGTTTCTTGAATGGCTTTGAAAAGGATACAGCCGATTTTAAACATCACACGCTGCTCCACTGGAAGCCAGTGGAGATCTTTAAGTAGTGGGGTAATGTGACATCTTCTATCCTTAAGATGGATGATTCTAGCTGCTTGATTCTGAATCATCTGAAGACGGTGTCTCAGATATAATGGAATGCCAAGGTAGAGGGCATTTCCATAATCTAATTTTGAAAGGATAAGGGCAATCACAATTTGAGTGCTGGCCTCTTTACTAAAAAAGCGTCTGATCTTACGCAATTTACGAAGTTGGACAAAGCAGGCAGAAGTAACTGCGCTAATTTGGGCGCTCATAGAGAGGTCGGAGTCAATGTGAAGACCCAAACTCTTAATCGCTGGTTTGGGGATTGGGGCCGCACCTAATTTTGGTGGCCAATAAGAGAGTGTCCAGTGAGTAAGTTTGTTGCTCGGGATGATTATCTCAGTTTTTTCAGAGTTGAGTTTTAGTTGGTTCTTATCCATCCAGGTTTTTACATACATCATAGAGCTCCTAACAAAATCTTTGCATTCGATGGAGTTCTCCAGAGTAAAAATCAGCTGCATGTCGTCAGCGTAATTAAAGATTTTTACAACCATCTGCCGAAGACTCAAGATAAGGGGACGTATGTAAATATTAAAAAGGATCGGCGAAAGGGAGGAGCCCTGAGGGACGCCACAGCTCATTTCAACAGTGTTGGATTTGTGGGGTGAGAGCCACACCGATTGTTTGCGGTTCTCTAAAAAAGACCCAAACCAGTCCAGTTCCGAGCCCCCAAGACCCGCTGCGGCAATACGGTCCAACAAAATTTTGTGGTTCACGGTGTCAAATGCCGCAGACAGGTCAAGGAGGATCAGAGCCTGAGTGTGATCAATGTCAGCCAGTCCTTTAAGATCGTCCAGGACTGATAGGATCACAGATTCGGTGGAATGCGCAGGACGGAAACCTACCTGATAAGTGTCCAGAAACTTGGATGCTTCTAAAAAAGAACTGAGGCAGGATGCAACATGAGTTTCCAGTAATTTTGCTGGAAACTGGAGCAATGATATAGGTCTGTAATTTTCCAACTTTTTAGGATCTAAACCCTGTTTTTTTTTTAAGTGGAATAACTACCGCTTCCTTAAAGGCTGACGGTACAGTTCCCTGGGACAGGGAGAGATTAAGGAGCTCAAGAAAGGTATCGGGGAAGGCCCGATAGATTGCTTTCTTTATATTTCAAGGCATTCCTCCTTAGGGCATTCCTCCTTAGGGGAGCCAGATTTGACCTTCGCTACCAGTTCCAGAAAACATTCCCTATCTAGCATGGGAAAGGTGTCGAGAGAGGAAGGATTAGGAACAACCACACTGTCTTTAATATTATTGTTGTTACAGACAATGGAGTTTTGAATTTTTTTTATTTTTTCCACGAAGAAAGAGTTCAGATCATTACATAGTTCCTGAGTGGCCTTAATGGGTGGAGCCACGCGGCTCGGATTGGAAAGTTCTTTCACAATCCTGAAAATTTCCTTAGAGCAGTTATCAGAATTGAGTACTTTATTAGTGAAGAAAGCTCTTTTGGCCTCCACAATAGCTATTTTGTACTCATGTAATTTTGCTATATATTTTGTTTTAGCCTCTATAGAGTACAATTTCCGCCATTTCCGTTCGGCTTGGCGAACATGAAGTTTTAAAGCTTCCAACTCCTTTGTGAACCATTTGGATGCTTTGTGTTGCCTAAGGCGAGAGTTTTTAGTCTGGAGGGGGGCATGGATGTTAAATGCCTTCCTTTGCCAGTCAGTGATCTCTCTTTCCCTATTGTCTAAATCTCCTTCAGAGGCAGCCTGCTCACAGGAGAGAGTATCCAGGAGTGCTTTCAGATCGACACAATTCCAATTTCTGAAGGTGCTTCTAGCATGGGATAATTGTTTCAGTAGTGACAGGTTATTCAATTTAAAGCTAATGATATAATGATCTGACCATACGCATGGTTGAGTTACCAAGTTGTGTAAGGTAACATTAGTAGACCACACTTGGTCAAGAGTGTGGCCTCCAGTATGCGTAGGGGAATGAATATGTTGGGTGAGGTTGAGGCTGGTGAGGGACTCTGTAAGTTCCTTAGACAGGGTTCCCTCATCTACTTCATTGGCCCAGTAGTTCAGATCACCAGCGACCAAAACTTTATCATAATCTGTGGTCAAAGACGCAATATGATTTGCTAGAGCTTTGGGGAAATCAGGCATCGATTTGGGGGGTCTATACAATACCACACATAGAAGAGTACTGTTGTGTAGGTCCAATTTAACTACTAAGGAATCAACTGACGGCAATTCAAAGTGAGGCATAGTAGTAACGGATAGTTCTTTTTTGATAACAGCCGCCACTCCACCCCCTCTCTTGCCTAGTAGTGGTATGAAAAAGCGAATAATTGTCAGGAAGGGCTGTTAAAATCTATGGGGAGGATTCCTCTGTGAGCCAAGTTTCAGTCAGTAGGAGCAAGTCTGGTAGATCAGTAGTCAATATATTAAAAATTTCTAGTTGATGCTTGACCATAGAGCGCGTGTTTAGGTACATCACATTGAGGTCTTTGGCTAGTCGTTTATTCAGTCCTACATTCGTGGCAATTGTAGGCGGGGCTGCTGGGCTAGTGAGCTGTTCACCTATATTTGTGATGTCGGTGTAGGGTCTAGGATTAGGATTTAGAAGCTCCAGGTTTTGCAATTTTTATACCAGATGAGTTTCTAGCAGTTGCACTTTTTTGGGTGCCATGTTTTTAAGACTAGCCGCTGAGTAGTAGTATTTTTGGGCAGAGTAACATGCCCCATGCCCCGGCCTGGAGCGGACGGCAAGTCCGTATGGGCTTGCCTTAGGCGCGCCTTCGGCGCAGGCATGAATTTAAAGCCTGTTCCGGCGTCAAGGGCTCCGCCCCCCTCCCAGCTGACGTCCAACCCTCCAATTGGGTGAGAACCAATGCGGGGAGTGACCTAGTCGCATACCCCGGTAGCGACAAGATTCAATTCAGTATGCAGTAAGTGAGCAATTTCAATTTTTAAAAAAAACGGCGAAGGTGCAGGTTAAAAAACAAAGATTTAGCAAAGTGAGCAGTGACACAAACAAGTTCTTCTCAACCGAGCGCTCGCGCCGCAGGCATGAATTTAAAGCCTGTTCCGGCGTCAAGGGCTCCGCCCCCCTCCCAGCTGACGTCCAACCCTCCAATTGGGTGAGAACCAATGCAGGGAGTGACCTAGTCGCATACCCCGGTAGCAACAAGATTCAATTCAATATGCAGTAAGTGAGCAATTTCAATTTTTAAAAAGGCGGCGAACGTGCAGGTTAAAAAATATAAGTATAAATATAAACACGCCCGGGGTGGGGGGTCCAGACATTATGCTAATGAGACGTGAATCTAAGGCAACTATGTACAATGCATTACCTGTGTATATAACCTGTAATGAATGTATCAGACTAATTGACACTGCTAAGAGTAACCAGCACTGTTTGTTTTCTTTTTGATTTTATGATAATAAAAAGTTTAAAAAAAAAAAAGTATAAATATAAGTAAAAGTATATATGTTGTTTTCACATTATTACCTCCTCGTTCGTCTTCCTGTCTCATTCCTTACACCATGAGCAGTTCTCCTGCTCCACAGAAACTAATTACCTCGCTTATAAGCGCCTGGATTCCCTTAGGGGTTATTAGTCGCGCTCTACAAATTTACATAACATAACCAGTCAAAAAATTCCCCCAACATGGCTCCTGTCTACCCATCATGCATAACAGGGGAAGCACGCAATGAGCACATCCTGAGAATGCCATAGCTAAATGGAGAGAAGAAACAATCACCATAGATATGAAAACAGGGGGAAGGGAGGGATGGGCTCAGGAATGTGACAGGAAGACCTGGACTGGGAGTAAAGAAGATTACCGGTAAGTAACTTGACATTTTATTTCATTCCCACACTGTTCCTGTGGTGTTGTTACTCACCACAGGAAGTAATGTTCGGTGTGGAGGCAGACTGCTCGAAGAGTGCCCGGCCTCACTGAGGGGCAGCTTTACAAGCCCCCTGTGCCACCAGTACGTCACTTTTTGTGACATACTGGTGGCGTATCTTACTGCTCCATATTTACAAGGATAGGAAAAGCCACCCTGCGTGGCTTTTCCTGTCCTTGTAAATATGGCCCCTTTACACGCAGCACTTTGCGTGAAAGGGGCGTTCCATGGGTGTTGCTGTGGGTGTTCCCACGCAACACCCATGGAACGAGACACATTTCCAGATTTAAGAGGAATCGTAAATCTGGAAATGCGTGTGAATGCTACGTCTCCCCAGGGGAGGCGTAGGGAGGCGCAACATGGAGAAATGTTTTCATTTCTCCTCGTTTTTTCCTCTTTCAATGCGTGCTGCATTCTACAGCACGCATTGAAAGAGGAAAATGCCTGTAGTGATTGTTTTTGTGCAGGAAGGTGCCCCTTCCTGCATAAAAACAATCTCCCCACGACGCAGGCATCCTTGCACCATGGTGCAAGGGTGCCTGCGCCGGCGCATGGCTGCAGTTTGTGCGCCAGCGCAGGGGAAAGCACAGAGATGCGACATATTGTTGTAAATATGTCGCATCCCTGTGCTTTGAAAGTGACTCAGTGCGGCGCAGCCAAATGGCTTGCGGAATGCACTGAGTCAGTTTCATTGTAAATCTTCCCCTGAGTTTTCTCTTTTGCCAGTGCATGTGACTAGATAAAGTTACGTCACATGCAACCCAGGACTCAAGTACTTTGTGGGTTGTTATTAGTAGGGCATAATTCGCAGAGTACTTAAATGATTTTTCTATCCCACACAATAAAAAAGTTTCTAGAACCTTTGGTTGTGTACCAAGTGGTACTTGTAGTTGACGGCAACATCGGTCCTCTCAGGAGTGTAGCTATCAGTGGTGCCGTGTAGCCGGTGCAATGGCATTTTCCAGAACTTCACGAATGACTCTCTTGATATTTTGAAAAGGTAGCTGTTTCAATCACAAGCTCTGAGTGTAGAGAGGAAGGGGCTCATAATGCAATTTGGGGAGTTAATATAATTCACGGTAAATCCCAAGACTGCTGAATGCAGTATCTACCAGGTTCCCTATTACTGCGGTATTTCAATTTACACACTGTTGAGTGGGGCATAACTCCCTGGAAACCCGGGCCGGGGGAGGCAAAGCCGGACCAATGAGGGGCCCGGGCCAAACGCTGGCCGGAGGCGGGAAGCCCCTCCCCCGCAAATTTGAATAGCCCGCTCGAAAGGGGGCAACCAGGATTGGTCGCCCCAGGGCAAGCGCGGACCCCCCAATCAAGGGGCGAGCTGGCGAGGCAAGGGGGGATAAATAAGGGGTTAACAGGCCCAGATAGGCACATACCCCCGCCATACAGAGATAGAAGAAGGAATAAATCCACTCCGACGACGAGAGAAGCAGTCGTCGCAACGAGGCCAAGGAAGCAGCAAACAAGATATCCCTGCTGCGGGAGCCTCCTTCTTCCCTGCCTTGACCTCAGGACTCGGTCAGCCGCGGACCCGGCGTTGGTTTGGGCCTCAGGAGTCCGGAATCGGCCTGACTCAACTGTGGGGCACCAGCGTTTCCCGCTCGGTTGGATCGTTTTAAGTCGCCTCGGGCCCCCCCCGCCGGCGCTACAAGTAAGGGGGTGAAGCACCCGCGGCAGGGTCCCCTGTGCCGTGTTTGGTTGATCCCGGCTTGCCCGCTAATAATCCCGCTTTCCCGCCTAGCCAAAAGGGGCCGGAGCGCCTCGGGGTGCATCTGCAGTGCGGGACAGCTTATGGAACCCGGTGCGAGCCGCCGCCGGCGCCAGGAGCAGCGGTGAACAAAGGAGGCGGCGGGCCCTCGGAGTGCGAGAGAAAGGTGTCGGCTGTTTCCGCGTGTTTCAATGTTTGGGGTCTTTTGACTTTAAAATCATAGGCAAGTTATCGGTTTTCGGTCAGCAGCGACCGTCATTCCTGCCTGGGCTCGCTGCGCCTTTTCCACGCCAAGGGCCGGTAGCCATGAAAGGTCAGGCTTTGTAGGGTGCCTGCCTTTGTCTGACTCGACTTCCCCGAGGGCTGCCGGGGGTTGGTTTCACATGCGCCTTAAAGGGGCAGGACCCGGGCTGCAGCACAAGGGAGCAAGATTTCTTAAAGGGGCAGGAGCCCTAAAAAGGAGCAAGATTTCTTAAAGGGGCAGGAACCCAGAAAACACCGCGGGGCACAGAACTGAGGAAGGAGAACCTTTTGTGCGGCCGAGCATTAGCAGAGGGCTTTGCCCTTGGCTGAAAGGGGGCAATAGAGTGCGAAACATTGAGACACTGTTGTTGACTTCGGGACAGAAGTCTGTGCCACCGCATACGGGAAAGATTAAAGCAGCTACTTAAGACAGTGAAAGGGCCATCAGGTGGCTGGGTGGCAAAGACCGAAGGGCACCAGAAAGGCACCAGTGCACAAAGGGTTTATTTGGGATGGCAAGCAAGCGCGTGCAAGCCAGGAGAAAGACACAGCGGCCAGCGCGCTTCAGGGAGGACCGGGACAAGCCAGAGGACAACGTGAGGAGCCTGAAGAGGCGCAGAGGGGACACAGGACCTGACCTGAACAGCAACTTGCAGGCAATGCTGGAGAGTGCCAGGTCACTGGTAGCTCTGAAGGGAGCAGAGTGGATGGACCAGCAGATCCAAGACGGGGCCCATGGGAAAAAGCCACGACGAGCAGCACCGACAGGACCGCCCCCCAAGAAAGTCGGGGGTGGGGGGCATGCAGCCAAGACGGCGGCCCCCGCAGCCAGCAAGACGGGCACAAGACACACCCGGGCACAGGGTGGGGACCAAAAGGTGAGGAAACATCCACAGGCCAGGAGCAGGAGGGCCGCAACACAAGAGCTGGCATCCAGCTCAGAAACCGAAGGAAGCAGCGATGACGAGGGGTCTGTAGCCAGCACGGCGGCCCTGCAAGAGACACGAGGACGGCGATCCGACGCGACCAACAAGGGGAGGGGTAAGCATTGTGCGCAAAGCGACAAAACAGGGCGCACAAGGGCGTGGCGGGATGGTCCAACAGAGGGGAGAACAGGGCAGGACTGTAACATGGGCATGCACATGGGAGCGAGCAACGGGGCAATGCAGGGGCCATGGTCCATGCCACTCCAGTGGCAGACAGGGTTAAGCCGGGGGCGTCAGGATTTCCAGGGGGGATCATGGGGACCAGGGGCTGCTCACCCGGTGACATGGATGCCGTGGTGGCATTGGCCAGGGGCAGGAGCCCCCTTCCACGGAAGCCTCCAGTGGGGCAGGGAGGGGGAAGGGAATAGCCAAAAGCCGGACCAAAGGGCCGACCAGGGGGGCAGCAGGAAAGGGGCCACAGGCAAGGAGAAGGGGGACGCCAGCCAGGCTACGCAGAATGAGGAGGCAGGACCCGGGGTGAGGGGCACAAGCAGGGCTGGGGAGGGCCTGGACCAGAGCGAAAAGCCAGCCAGCGAATATCTGCGCCCTTCCCCGAGTGACCCTCCCACAACCACGAAACTGTTGGGGCTGGCCAATCTCATTCCACTAACAGTGAAGCAGAGGATATGGAGTAAGGAGTTCATAGACATTTTCTCACTGCTGGAAGTGCGCCAGGCAGGGTTAGACTTAGCGGCGCAAGACAAAAAAGATGATGACAGGAGGGACCGCCGCAAGCCCAGAGTAGAAAGATCAATAGAGAATTGGCTGAAAGCCTTCAGAACATTGGCATGTGTTTTCATTGAGAAATTTCCCCAGAGCGCAGCAGCGTTAATTTTATATGAGCAAAAAGTGCACGAGGCGCAGCAACAGTATCAGGGCGAGGCATGGCTGAGATATGATGAGGGTTTCAGAGAGAAGATGCAGGTGTGGACGATAATGGGATGGGATTGCCAGGACATGGAGGGTTTCACGAAGCACATGGTGGCAGCCAGGGAAGGCGTTAGCAGCAAAGAGAGCAATTTTCAGCCATACAGGAACAAGGGCGAAGATGAGGGGTGGGGACAAGGGCTCAAGGGGAAGAATCAAGGCAACAACAAAGCAGGAAAAATATGCTAGAAGTTCGAAAAAGACGATTGTAAATGGGGGCGTCATGCAGGTTTAAGCACGCTTGCGGGGCATGCAGAGGCAACCACCCCGCCAACCGCTGTAAGCGGGGCACACGAAGAACAAACAGGCGCAAGGGACTGAGGTATAGGCCACCCCAGACGAGGGCAGCGGAGGGGCGGGGGGGCGGACCTAGGGGGAAGGCGGGAGCTCCCTCCGATCGTGAAACCGTAGGTAGCGTGGCGGAACGAACATAAGAAAAGTAGAAAAAGAGAGAATTACAAAAAGGTAGAGGGAAGGCTCACACAGGTCCTTGGGTTGCCTCACGGCAGGGGCACTAAGGGAGGCAAGGGCGGCCTACCGCCATGGAAAGAGTAGATGGGATGCTCCCGCAGGACCCTTGGGATGCCTCACGGCTGGGGTACCGAGGGAGCAAAAATGGAAGGACTCAGCCTCATGATAGATAGAGTAGATGCTCAAGCAGGGTCCTTGGGATGCCACACGGCAGGGACCCCGGGGAGCAGGGAGGGCCCAAGAAAGGGCAGGGCAAGCCGGATGGCACTTGCAGCCCGGGCAGGTCCAAAATCGGTAGCAAGTTGAAGCCTTGACCCGTGAACAGAGGCCCAGGAAGGTGGCCCCTCCCGTCCCCGTAATTTGAGGAGGCTGGGTCCATGCAGCAAAGAAAATAATTGCAAAGACTAGGAAGATATTCGCATGAATAGTAAGAGAGCATTAGGATAACCATGATCATGCAAATGTATAAAACATGTTATGTTGAATAAACTGCGACCTTTTTTGGCACCAACGCACATTGTCAGTGGTTTGATTTGAGGTGCATGAGGGACGCAGTGGTTGGAAGCAAGGGAGGGGGAGGGACAACTCGCCTCCTGGAAAGGGTTTGTTTTCCACCTTTCCGAGGTGTGCAAATTCAGAATATGCAGTGTTTGCCCTCACGAATGCCTGGCAAACATTGTGCAGGCAACACATGCAGCATCAGAATGCCAGTTGGAATCGGGATTTGCGGGGCACTCGTCCTACATTTGTTCTATTCTCTCGTTTCTACTAGGTGGGTGTAGGTCATGGATGGTGGAGTGTGCCAGAGCTGCCGACCTTGGAGCTGGGGAACCAGGTTCGTGACTCCACGCCGGCTCAACATCCTGTGGTTGTGGGCAAATCACTTAATCTCTCCCTGCCTACCAAAAATATATGTGTCCTTGTGTAATGTAACTGGTTCTCATGTAAAGCGCTCCAATACCTCTGGGTCGAGTTTGTGCTGTATGAAACTGCAAAAAAATAAAAAGTTTGTGTTTTTCTTCTCCATGGATCACCACCGCCCACAAGCCCATCTGTTGAATCTGTTATTTTCAGTTATGTTATATAAAACCTATAAAGACCACATAAGACAGAAATGGTGCACACTACAGAATCCCTGCAAACACCTGAAGGCGGCCAGCACAGGAGTCTTCTACTGAGCACAGAGCAATATTATGATCTCCTGAGTGACTTATAGATGACAGTCGATTTACAGCATAAGAGTGACACAATTTAAGAAGCAACAGGGAAAGAAAGGTACAACTACTCCTGTGTATTCTTCTAGAAAGCATAACTTGCAGCAGTAGGATCCCTGTCAAGAAGAGAAATTGTTTCCAAACATCATGATCTAGCTTTTCAAATGAGAACGGAGCTCTTTGTGGGTTATGCACCATATGAGTGATGCATGATCATTTAAACAAAACACTTGTTGTCTGACAACTGAAGCAGAAAACAAAAACAAGGCTAGTGGAATATACTTCAATTCTGCAACAGATGAGAAATTCCATTTGTCAATAGGAGGACAAGCAGGCCAAGGTAAAGCCTTGCGTAGTGCGGGTGGGAAGAATCTTCTGTGAAAAACGCAAATGATAATCCGTCAATCAAAACTCGTCAAGACCCAAATTGAGATTAAATAGACATTCATCTGTTGTACGATATTTCTGGTCAAGGGCTGTTTCATGCAATGGATTCTGAGATAAACCATGACACTGTTTTCTTCTACTCTTTTAAATGGAAGTAGGCTGCTTAAATAGATGGGAGCTAAATGTCAGAGGGTACATTCAACCATTCTGTAGAAATCACAGTAGACTGCACCCAGTGACAGAAATTAGAAGAAGCTAAGGGCCGAGGGAAACATCAAGGAATATTAGAATCTTGAACTTTTGGGAGCTCTATTGAAGACAATAAAGTGGCCCAGGGCACTGATGCTGGCATAACCCTTCTGCTCCAACATTCCAATATTTATCTTTCTGTTTCTCCCCTTTTAATTTAGAACATTCTATCCTCACTGGATGGAATGTTCTTATGGCCTTCAGCTGCTAAAGGCCTTTTCCATCATTATAGGCCCTCTCTCTCTCGTTATAGGCCCATGCCTGCAGCTAAGGCCAATAACCCAGGTTCAGGGCCTTTAAAAACCGGTATATCCCTCAGCAGCAGGCTATGAGGCCATAGTACAAAGATTATGATTGAGCCTGTATCATCTCTTCCCACCAGGGCTGGTGCACTGTTTATGGGCAGGGCCAACCCTTTTCAGCAGGGTATTTAATAGTATTGTCCCAGCACTGCTCAATTAGTCTGCCCTAATAATAATTGGATCAGCATTATCCCTTTTTAGCAGAATGCACATATATTGTGGTTAAGTATTTACATCGGTCACACTTCCATGAATGCGCTAATAGCAGAAAATGAAAGCCACATCTTGTACTCACAACTTTGGTTATAGAGGAAGAAACTAATTTCATACTTGCTTGTAATATGGACCAATAACTTCAAGAAGCTGTAAAAGGATTAGTCTTAAAAACAGAATAACCTATCCTTATCAGTGGCTGCACTGGGCAGTTTTGTCAACCATGCAAAGGTCTCATTGTTGTGAATTGGAAGAACCTTGGATTGACGGACAACTTATTATCTCCATGGCAACGTTTCAGAAGGGAACAAAATCAGAAAAGGATCAGTCATAATCCAAGCAATCATTCCTTTGGGCAAGCATGACAAATTGTATGGTAATAATATGGTTTGCATTCAAGCAAAAGCCCAAGAAGAAAGGGGCCAAACAAGCTCGGAGAATTCCATATCCAGCAGATACCGCTGGGTGAGTAGGGGGAGATTTTCACAGTATCAGCATTTATCAATGGGAATACAGAATAACCACCATAGTGCAAAGAAGGGCACCTGAGGCTGCATTCCAGTTTTTCTTTTATCACATTCACACATCTGTATATGTGAAAATGTACCCGTATTAATGATGACATGAGATAAATTCCAAGTTTTTAACATCCAAGGATCATGAACCAATGAATTTTGATTTATCGAAGTTACCACATGGGATTTTTTCATAATGTGTCTCTCCTACAGTGGTTTAGTCCATAGGGACCATGGGCCAGATGCACTAAAAGATTTTCCAGTCGCAAATATAGTGTTTTACAAAGTCACTAGATTTAGCACTGCAAAGTTACTATTTAGAATGTGCACAACCCATTTTACAAGTCGGAAAGGTTTTCCTGACGCGTACAGTGGGTTTGCAACCCTTAACGAATCACAATTTTAAAGTGGTGTGAAAGTGGGGTTCCTTCCAAACTGGAATTTGGCATGGTGTGTCTGTGTTTTACAATCGCATTTCTGATCACAAACTATTGACCAGTTACTAACTCCCCAAAGGAGATGGCATCTGATTTGCAATGTAGAGCTGGTTAGCCCTCACAAAAAGAAAACAACACACCTGTCACTGAACGCTCTTTCATCTAAATGTGAGCAGGCGATCTTGTTTTAATCTATCTGATTGATATGCTTCAAATATTATGCAATATAAAATACGCAGTGAATAAATTAATTGCAGTATAGATACCATTTTTGTGCCTACTTCTATATTTGCCTTGGTGGATTAACCAATTGTCTGGTAAAAAAGTCTATAGACCAGACTCTCCTTTGTCGACATGATTTATTATCTATAGTGAACCACTGTTTTTTTACAATACGGAATATTACATTAGCACCAGTACCTTTTTTGTGCAGTTTTATATAGCGCCAACACCATTGAAGGTATTGGAGCACTTTACAATAGCACCAGTTCCTTTACACAAAGACACATTCGTTTTTGTAGGCACGGGGAGATTAAATTATTCGCCCAAAATCAAGGATGTTAAGCCGACGCCCAAACTCGAACCTGGTTTCCCAGCTCCAGAGTCGGCAGCTGTGACACCTAAGCCACATCTTCTCCCAAGAGGACGCCAAATCGACTCCCTGATCACGGCCTCAGTTCCACATTTTGTGATTATGGCCAAATCCTTTAATCTCCCTGTGGCAGCCCGCATTTGCTGTTGGTTTCCAATTCACCTCCCACCAGTCGCTGCTTGCTCCGCTGAACTCTGTTGCACAGATCCCCTCCTCCCACAACTATGCTTTTCATATTTTTTTGTGCAGCTTTTTTATAGCACCAACACCACCCGAAGGCATTGGAACGCTTTACATCAACATCAGTTACTTTTCACGAGGACACCATAAACTTAGTTAAATCACTTGATCTCCCTGTGGCAGCCCGCATTTGCTGTTGGTCGCCCATCAACTTTCCGCCCCTCGCTGCTTGCCCACGCTGAACTCCCATTGCACAGATCCCGCCAGATCCCCTCCTCCCCAACTCTGCTTTTCACATTTTTTTTGTTTTGTTCAGTTTTATGTAGCGCCAACACCAACCGAAGGTATTGGAGAGATTTACAAAGGCACCAGCGACTCTTTTTTGTGCAGTTTTACATAGCGCCAAACACCACCCAAAGGTTAGGAGCGCTTCACATTAGCACCAATTACTTTACACAAAGACACATTCATTTTTGTAGGCATGGAGGGATTAAGTGATTTGCCCAGAATCAAGGATGTTAAGCCGTCGCCAAAAATCAAACCCGGTTTCCCAACTCCAGTCGACAGCTCTGGCACCTCGCCCAAGAGCACACAATATTATCTCCCTAGGCTTGGCCTCAGTTCCACATTTTGTTTTTACGAGCAAATCATTTAATCTCCCCGTGGCTGTCAGCATTTGCTGTTGGTTTCCCGTCCACCTCCCGCCCATCGCTACTTGACCCCGCGGAACTCTGTTGCACAGATCCCCTCCCTCACCGACTCTGTTTTAAAAAACAAAATTGTGCAGTTTTACGTAGCACCAACACCACCTGAAGGTATTGAAGCGCTTTACTTAAGCACCAGTTACTTTTTTTGTGCAATTTTTTATAGCGCCAATATCACCCAAAGGTATTGGAGAGCTTTACATTAGCACCAGTTACTTTTTTTTGTGCAGTTTTAGATAGCACCAACACTACCTGAAGGTATTGGATTGCTTTACATTAGCACCAGGTACTTTTTTTGGGGATGTTTTACATAGCGCCTACACCACCCGAAGTAGTTGTAGCCCTTTATATTAGCACCAGTTACTTTACACAAGGACATATTCATTTTTGTAGGCACAACGAGATTAAGTGATTTTCCCAAAGTCAAGGATGTTAAACTGATGCCGAAACTCAAACCCGGTTTACCAGCTCCATAGTCGGCAATTCTGGCCCTTATGCCACATCCTCTCCCGAAAGGACGCTATATCATCTCCCTAGCCTCGGCCTCAGTTCCACATTTTTGTGATTACGTATAAATCACTAAGGGCCATATGTATCAAAGGATACATTAGCGATTCTCAAATAGCGATTTTTAGAGAATCGCTATTTGAGAATCGCAAAACGCTATGTATGTAGGATTTGCAATAAATTTTGCGAATCCTACATATTCCTTAATTGCGAATCGCAAATTGCGATTCGCAATTAAGCAATACCTCCCCATTCATTCCTATGGGCCTAGAGGCCCATAGGAATGAATGGGAAGACATTCTCAATTTGCGATTCCCAATTAGAGAATCGCAAATTGCGAATGCAATTTCAGGAGTGCCAGGGTGTCAAAGGACACCCTGTTGCACCCTGAAATGAGCATGGGTGCAGATGTGGCGCACATACATGCCCTAAGGGCATGTATGTGAGTCACATGGCACTTGAAAAATGCAAAAAGTGCATTTTTCAAAGAAATCATAAATTACCACCAACTTGAAGTTGGTGGTAATTTGCGATTCTTTAAGTCCAAATTGCACTTTTTCTGTGCTTCTTACATTGCATTTTAGGAATCGCAATTTGCGATTCCTTAAATGCAATCGCAAAATAGGGAATCGCAAAATTTGAGATTCCTTATTTTGCGAGGGGTGTTTTGTGTCATACATTGGACACTGCAATTTTGCGATCGCAAAAGCCGAAATTCTGCGAATTTCGGCGTTTGCGATCGCAAAATTGCCTTCATACATATGGCCCTAAATCTCCCCGTTTCTAAAAACAACATGCATTTCCAAAGCCAGTCAATCAATCAATCAATCACGGCATTTATAGAGCGCGCTACTCACCCGGGAGGGTCTCAAGGCGCTGGGGGAGGGGGTAAGTTACTGCTCGAACAGCCAGGTCTTGAGCTGCTTCCTGAAGGAGAGATGGTCCTGGGTTCGCCGAAGGTGAGTGGGGAGGGAGTTCCAGGTCTTGGCTGCCAGGTAGGAGAAGGATCTTCCTCCGGCGGTGGTTCTGCGGATGCGTGGTACGGTGGCGAGGGCGTGGCTGGTTGATCGTAGCTGGCGTGTGGGCGTGTAGAAGGTCATGCGGTCGTTGAGGTACTTTGGGCCCAGGTCGTGGAGGGCCTTGTGTGCGTGGGTGAGGAGTCTGAACGTGATTCTCTTGCTGACGGGGAGCCAGTGCAGGTCTTTCAGGTGTCCGGTGATGTGGCTGTGTCGGGGGATGTCCAGGATGAGTCGTGCGGAGGCGTTCTGGATGCGCTGGAGTCTTTTTGAAGTTTGGCTGTGGTTCCGGCGTAGAGGGTGTTCCCATAGTCCAGTCGGCTGGTGACGAGTGCCTGGGTGACGGTCTTCCTGGTTTCAGTGGGGATCCATCTGAAGATCTTGCGGAGCATGCGCAGGGTGTTGAAGCATGAAGATGAGACGGCGTTGACTTGTCTGGTCATCGACAGGGAGGAGTCCAGGATGAAGCCCAGGTTGCGTGCGTGGTCCGTTGGCTTGGGCGCGGTGCCCAGGGCCGGGGGCCACCAGGAGTCGTCCCAGGCGGAGGGTGATGAACCCAGGATGAGGACTTCCGTCTTGTCTGAGTTCAGTTTAAGGCGGCTGTTCCTCATCCAGTCGGCGACGTCTCTCATCCCGTCGTGTAGGTTGGCTCTGGCGGTGGTGGGGTCGTTGGTGAGGGAGAGGATCAGCTGGGTGTCGTCGGCGTAGGAGATGATGTTGAGGTTGTGTCGGCGTGCGATGGCTGCGAGGGGGCTCATGTAGACGTTGAAGAGGGTTGGGCTGAGTGAGGATCCTTGTGGAACGCCGCAGATGACTTCGGTGGCTTCGGATCTGAACGGGGGAGGCGGACTCTCTGGGTTCTTCCGGCGAGGAACGAGATGATCCATTCCAGTGCTTTCTCTCGGATTCCGATGTTGCTGAGGCGCTTCACTAGGGTGCGGTGGCAGACGGTGTCGAACGCCGCGGAGAGGTCCAAGAGGATGAGGGCAGCTGTTTCCCCGTTGTCGGTTAGGGTTCTGATGTCGTCGGTGGCTGCGATAAGGGCGGTCTCGGTGCTGTGGTTGGCCCGAAATCCTGACTGCGAGGGGTCGAGGGATCCATTCGTCTCAAGGAAGGCGGCAAGCTGTCTGTTGACGGTCTTCTCGATGACTTTGGCCGGAAACGGAAGGAGCGAGATGGGACGGTAGTTCTTGAGGTCGGTGGGGTCCGCCGTTGGTTTCTTCAGGAGGGCGGTAAGCTCGGCGTGCTTCCAGCTCTCCGGGAAGGTGGCGGTGTGGAAGGAGGAGTTGATGATGTCCCGGAGATGGGGTGCGATGGTGGCGTCGGCTTTGTTGAAGACGTGGTGTGGGCAGGGGTTGGTTGGTGATCCGGAGTGGATGGAGTTCATCGTGCGGGTGGTGTCTTCGGTGCTGATCGGGGTCCAGTTGCAGAGGGTGGTGGTGGCGGGCGTTGGTTCGGCGGTAGGGTGCGTTGTTTGTGCGTCGAAGCTGTTATGTATGTCGGTGATCTTGCGGTGGAAGAACGCGGAGAGTGAGTTGCAGAGGTCTTGCGAGGGGGTGATGTCGTTGTTTCCGGCGCTGGGGTTGGAGAACTCTTTGACGATGCTGAAAAGTTCCTTGCTGTCATGGGCGTTGTTGTCCAGTCGTTCTTTGAGTGCCGACTTCTTGGTGGCACGGATCAGCTGGTGGTGTTTGCGGGTGGCGTGCTTGAGGGCGGTCCTGTTGTCTGTGGTCTGGTCGAGTCGCCAGGTTTTCTCGAGAGTGCGGCAGTTCTTCTTGGATTCCTTGAGTTCGTTGGTGAACCAAGGGGTTTTCTTGCTTCCGGGTCTGCTGGGAGGGTTTTTAGTGGTGCGAGGTCGTCGGCGCAGGCGGTCAGCCACTTGGCGAGGTTGCTGGCTGCTTCGTTTGGGTCCGTTGTGTTGGTGGGTGTGTTCTGGCTGAGGTAGGTTTCACCTGTGCGAAATCTGTTGTTTTTAGGTCTCGGCTAGACAGTGCATGCAGTGCTCGGCTAGACACTGCATGCGTTGTCTCAAAGAGACGCGTTGTGTTCTATCTGTGGACTTCCAGGCTGCCCATCTCCTGCCATTGGTAAACTTCAGCATTGCCCTCATTTTCTTTGATGTCATTCGTCATGGCATGCTGGCGTGATGCCCTCTTCTTGTGTTTGGCATTCCTATAGCGCATGGACCATGTACATGTCTCCTTACGCTGCTCCCGATTTGCACAGCTATTTGTTCTTTGCTTTCAACCACTCCATAAGATGTACTTGTGTTTTCAGGCTGTCTCACTTGTACACATACACACATACTACTAAAATGCATGCACGTGTACGAAAACAAATGCATTTCTTAAAAAGTTGTTAAAACACGAACAGCACTTGTGTATTTTTTTTTGCATGATCGGATAGTATTGAAGTGCTCGCTCCGTCCTCCATCATGCCATAGTGTGAAAACGAGCAGACGGTATTGGAGCGCTTTAAGTGTTCACCAGTTACATTCTACAATGACATTCATTTTTGTCGCTGATCCAGCTTCAATTAAGGTATTTTTTTACCCCTTCATTGTTGCTTCCTCCTGCCCTCTCCCGTCGTTGCTTGCCCATTTCTCTATCCCCTCCTGCTTCCCTGCTTGACCCGTCCCCCCACTAACTCCCTCATTGCTGCTGCTTTTATTTTTTATTTTTTTGTATGATCCAATGGTATTGGAGCGCTCATTCCGTCCTCTGTCTTGCCATAGTCTCCCTTGTACACATACACACATACCACTAAAATGCACGAGTGTACATAAATGAACAAAAAAAGGGTGGAGGGACTGGGGCTTTTTGCAGGTCCAGCACAAGGGCCCCTTACAGTTGTGTGAACAAGGAATGTACTGTTCCTATGTGAGTATCTAGGTTAGGAGGGTGGTTAACGGAGGAGAGTGCTCCTTTTAGGAGCAAGGGCCCTCACACACCCCAAGGGGTGTCATGCTTCATCATGGGCAGCTCCTCGTTGGGCCGGCGCTGCAATGCCCAACGGGCACCTCGAGGGGGCTCTTTGCCGGAGATCTTTTCTTTTCCGCCGATGTGATATGCATGAGTGAGTGACCAAATGTGAGTAGAATGGGTGAGAGTTATGTGTGTTAAAAAATGACTAAGGGGATCTAAGCGAGAACTACATTTTAATGGTAGGATCCTTTTGTCAAGGATAAAAACGTGGTTTGAGCATAGAATAAATATAATGGTCTATTTAGCTGCAATAGGTGTGAATAGAAAGGTCAACATGTTTCATGCCTGTTACAGTCCCTAGCGGATCATGGCATTTTGTCAGGACCAGGAGGACCTTATTCTACTTTCACAGGGATGGATAAGGGAAGAGTGTATGCACCACGCCCTGTATACTTTACATAGACTTTCAAAATATCTCCTGGGGTTAGACCCAGCGATTGAGGAGAGTACGGCCCCAATCGGACCGGACAAGGTGTACGCTAATTAGCGTATCGTCAAAACATGTTGAAGCACAGTGTGGCTATCGACCTACCCAGGGCCCTGCCGGTGCCGGAGCGCCCCCCTCCATTAACCACTCTCCTGACCTAGATACTCACATAGGAATGGTGAAAATGAATGTATTTCTTAAAAAATTGTTAAAACATGAACAGTACTTGTTAATTTTTTTTGCACGAGCCAATGGTATTGGAGTGCTCGCTCTGTCCTCCATCTTGCCATAGCACGAATACGAGCCAATGGAATTGGAGCTGAACCTGCTTCAATTAAGGTATTTTTTCCCCTTCATTGTTGCTTCCTCCTGCCTTCTCCCATTGTTGCTTGCCCATCTCCCTATCAACTCCTGCTTCCCTGCCTGATCCATCCCCCCACTACCACCCTGGTCGCTGCTGTTTTTTTTTTTTCCATGATCCGATGGTATTGGAGCACTTGTTCCATTCTCCATGTTGCCATAGCGCTCACAGCAGCCGATGGTATTGGAGTGCTTTAAATGCTCACCAGTTACATAACACAATGACACTTTCATTGTCGTATCCAGGGGAAAGCGTAAGTGATTTGCCCAGAATCACAAACTGTTTAGCTGCCCCGAGATTCGAACCTGCTCCCCTATGCAGCTCTGGCCGTTACACCACATCCTAGTTTCACTTCAAAGCTCCTCAGCTGTTTCTCACTATCACGTCCACATTTGTTCAGCAAGACCCTGCCAACACTGAATAAGCATTGACAAAAAAAAACGTTCACATTTACAAGGACAATAGCTCAGGCATTGCTGAGACCTAAAGGCTTTGCCAGTGCTTGTTTATTTATACTCTGTAACTGACTGCATCTGTGCTGCATTGGCTGGCTGTAACCTGGACAGCTTAGAATTTCTTCCCATTCAGAGTCACATTCCTGTAATGTTGGCCTCTCATATTAATCAGTCCTCTATGCTGCTCATTTAAGCCTGTTTGCCTTGAGGACTACTATCTAGGATGAGGAGACTGCGCTAGGATCTCTCCCCTCAGCACCATCAAATCCACCCTCTGTTTAAGAAATATGTGAGTCAATAAAGGCAAAGAAAGGCTTCAATTGAAGAGACTTTCCCCTCAAAATTTTGCGTCATGGACTGTAAGTCACACAAGAGAGAGGAAGGACTATGCCAAATGGGGCTTAGTCTATTGGATTCCTTTCCATCTTCCACGGCTGCCTACTTTCCTGCTGAACAGGGGTTTTGTGTCTCGAGGGAAAGAAGTCTCTTTTCTAGCCCCTCTCTTACTTGTCCCACCACTTGTCCTCCTTGGGGGCATCATGACGCCTGTTGCCATGTTTGGTTTGTATATCAAACGCAAAGGTTTTAAGGCTCACCAAAGGGAACAAAGAAGCAATCATAGAACCAATTTATCTATCCAACATGACCTACTGCACACTCCCTCTGCTCAGCCTTCCCACCACTCATATGCCTCAAAAGTCCAGCAGCAAAAAAGGGGACATCTTTGGGAATTTGTCCTGAAGCCAGACCACCAACTCCCCCGACCAAGCTCCTTCATGTGTAGCATGCCTCTTTCTTCTAAACCCTCCACCAGCTCTGAAGAAGGACCCCTTGGCATGCAGGAACCCCTCATAAGGCCTGAGGTCTTCTGTTGAGCAACACTTAAAATCTCGCTTGCCCCTCAGAGCCCCAAGAGAGAGGGTGGTGCTGGTGCTCCGAAGGAGCGGAACTACTCTGGAGTTTGTCAAGCCCGACCCCAACAAACTGAAAATAAATATGTAAGTTGGAGAGAAGTTGCCATAGATTGGAGAGCAGGTAAGCTAAACAGAGGAGTATAAGGAGTTTGAGGGAGAAGATATAGACGGTGCACCAGTTGAACATTATGAGCCTCATTTAAACACTGTCACACACAGAAAGGGAATTTTTTTCTGAAGTGCTCCCACTAAATGCAATGGTGTTCTGACAGCCATGTTATGGTGACCCGGTCATATTTTTTTCAATTTTCAGCAACAAACCCCTAAGTGGACAGGGGTTTCTGCAAAGCAAAAAAATGTCCTTAAAAGAGTTTTCTCTCAGCATTGAGGGAACATTTTTGCTTTATACCTGATTGCAATTGCCATGCTTTTCATAGTGGCCACTATCAGAAGAGTTCATCCTCATCCAAGAAGGTCTGCCTTAACTTGGATGGGATCTCCTATGCCATGAAGCTAGTGGTGGATTGCACACTGGCAAGGGGTGTCTGATAGTACACTAAGGAGCTTCCCATCTCTACTTGAGGCTGTCAAGATACTTGCCAAAAATGATTTCCCGTTACCACCCCACGCTACCACCCCATCGACCACATGCAATTTTTTAATAGAAGAAAATTTGAGAGATTGCATCATAGTGAGAATAATAGGAGGGGTGGGCGATGGACTTCCTGAGTAGCAACATAACTACTTTGGACTTCAAGCATTTGGGTAGGTCCCTTAAAGAGACAAGTAAAAACCCTGAAGGAGAAAGAAAAGGCTTTGAAAATTTGAGAAGACAACAGTTCCGAAAGGGCGCACACGCGATTTGTAGATATATGAATGGGCAGGATCTTGATGGAGGGTGAAAGAGGACTATTGCGCAGACTGGATTGTGAGAGTTGAGTGGATGAGAGGAATGGTGAGGCACTGATCTTGGTGAAAAAGGGAAGACGTGAAATTGATGAGTGACACAAATGGGCTGTTGTGGTGCAGTGGGAGGAAGGTGTTGATAGTGCAAAGTAGGAGATATGGCTGAGTTAGAGCGAGGTAATACGTTCATGATACCACATTACATTCTTATTATCAAAGGCATATGTAAGGCTGTTTAGGGCCTTGTAAATGTTCAGAGGGACAAAGGATCATGTGCTGTTTTATTTGTGCAGGTGGGTGCAGTTATTACAAATGAGGGTGTCAACGTGGAAAAGCATCCAAAGCTGGAGGGATGGGTTGCCAGGGTGAAGGTATGCAGTCTCCCACACACGCACACTCACTCACACACACTCACTCTCACACACTCACTAACGCACAGAGCAACAACGTTGGAACTATTTGTTTTATTTACCGTGCTTCTGCGGGTGAGTCCGCCATTCTAGCAGCAGAGAAAGAATCCAAATCGAACTAAAAAGTGTGCTTTAACAGGCACAATTTGTACATTTTTTTCAAAATGTTCGGGTGATGCGTGAAGATCCCTGCACCCATGAAGGTTCCACAAACAAGTTGACTTTGCTTGGTACACTCACGTGTTGGAAATCAGGGTAAGTATATGGCCCTACCACTTTCAAAGACCACCAGCCACCAGTGGTCATTAGCAGGGCTTTAATTGGGATGAAAAAACTGGGGATCTCTAAAAGGGGCGTGGCTGATGTAATTAAGGGCGTGGCTTAACAACACGTAAGCTAAAAAATCTGTGCTTAGCATAGTGTGACGCCCGACTGGTGAATTTGCTGCTTCTGTCATTGCATCCAGATAAATAATACAACGAGTAACATTCCACCTAGAACAAGTCAGGACTATTGGCTTTGTCAATGATTGTTAGTTGCATAAGCTAAATAAGCAACTACTATAGCTTCAGTTATGGTTGTATGCGCAAGAGCTAGCATTCCTTCTATTCTTCCCCCTATTTTCTATAATGGTGTGACTGGAGGAAGAATGCGGATGCAGGCAAGGAACTACAACTCCCAGAAACCCTGGGAACACGTGCCCTGAGTAATGCTCTGCACCTGTGGACTGGCTATATAATCCCTGCCAAAACAGAGGAAGGGGCTTGACAATTTGATCTATTTGGATTTATCGTTGGAATTTGCCTTCCCGAGCGAGCAGTCGGCTCGCATTTTCTTCGTGTTATTCTCTTCTTCGAGGCTCAGCGTGTGAGCAGTGACTACACGCTTCATCACTTGGGAGTACTTTTCCGTTCGTAAACAGCAATGATTGAGGTTGGAAGCAGCCCCATGGCTTCGCTTTGAATTCACCAGTGGGAGGCGGTGCTCTCCGCTGACATTCCTGTTGGCGGCTGTCAGCGGGTTTCTGAGGAGTTGCTAGCACCTCCCCAACGCGGTAAGGATACTAGTGGAAAGCGGCTGGGGCCGTTGTTTAGCGAGGCGTCCTAAAGGAAACTACCAAGTTTACCTCCTTAGCGATATCGGTGAAGGGAGGACGCCGTCTTCATCGTTACACTCCGGATTATTTTCACGGCTGTTCTACAAGGACTGCAGGGCATTGCTTGGACGTGTGCTCACCACTTCCAGAGTGTGGCGCCAAGTACAGCAGTCACGTAACATTTGTTTATTTATATTTTGATGCTGGTTATATGAGCGTGCTGATTCTAAGCCTTTTATTTTGCTTGTCTGATGCAGCTTTAGCATTGTTATTTCAAAGGGCATTGCATCAATGTTTTCCTCAGGATAACTGCTATTGAAAGACAGCATTTATTTTATGTTTTGAGCTCAACCAGGATTTGCATATTAGACTTCTAGTTTTCGAGAGACCGAATTATTTCTTGAATGTCTTCTGCTAATGAGTGAAGTGAGTAAGTTGACACTTGATCTTACCCTAATCATAGAGTAATGCAAATTGTCTGTTCCTTATGAATGCTGTCTATTTTCTATCCTTCTGCAGATATAACACATAAAGGGGGACACTTTCCAGAGCGCTTGCCACGCTGTGAAGGACGCGGCAGAAGAAGCTTCTTGATTTGCTTCGGCAGCTTGTTTATTATTTTATCCCATTCCCTTTTTCCCCTGAGTGGTACCTTTTCGAGATAGCTTGTACTAAATGCTCTTGAGAGGTATTGCAAAGGGGAATTAGAGAGATAGCTTCACATCGCCCCTGCTGGGTAACGACACAGGTTAGTGGTATCTCATTGACTACTTGTCAGCCCTGACAGCTTCGTTGTATATAACATTTAAAATGCTTCAGTTCTGAAATTATGACACTGTGAAAGAACTATAATGAGTCTCTTTGAACATCAAAGGCTGTGAAGGGTGGTACTGCTGCAGAGTTAAGATTTTTTTTCATCCTGAGGTTGCGGGCAAAAATGGAGAGCCCATAGGGACCAGTCTCAGCACCTGCTTTTTAGAATTGCTGGCAGGGTTTCAAGTGGGCCGGGTCTTGCCGGTGCTCAGCACCGGCAGTTCCTAAAAGCAGGTGCCAAAACGGGTCTCTATCGGGCTCTCCATTTTTGCCCTTACCCTCGGGGTGAAAAAAAAATCTTAACTCTGTAGCAATACCACTGCTTGAAGCCTTTGATGTAACTTCATAGAGACTTGTTATAATTCTTTTACAGTCTCATCATTTCAGCAGAACGGAAGTGTTTTTAATATTATATGCAACAAAGCCATAGTTGTTGCTTATGTATCTTATGAAACTAACAGTCATTGACAAAGCCAATAGCCCTAGCTTGTTGTAGGTAATCTTACTTTTTGTATTATATATCTGGATTCAATCACTGAAGCAGCAAAATGGCAGTCAGGCAGCACACTATGCTAAGCACAGATTTTTAGCTTACGTGTTTTAAGCCACGCCCTTAACTGCATCGGCCACGCCCCTTTGAGAGACCCCCCAGTTTTTTCATCCCACTTAAAGCCCTGACTGCCGGTGCTGAGCACCGGCAGGACCGGCCCACTTAAAGCCCTGGTCATTAGGACTAATCATGGTAAACTGGGATCGCATCATGGGGGGTTTTGTGCTTGGATACAGATGTCTTCATGCTCTGGCAATAAGGAGGAGAGCGTCATTGGTGTATATAAATGATGGAACGATCAGTTGGAGAGTGGTTGATGGGAAGCACGAGAGAGTCACCTTGGTGAAAGTGAATCATAGGGTGGAGAAATGTAAGGATTGGTGAGGAGGCAGTTCAAAGGCAGTTGAGTAGAGAGGCGCTCTGTTAGTAGTTACTGGGGTCCCGATTCACAAATGGCGTCTGCACTTGTGGCGGAGGCCTTGCGGTCATGGCGGGGGGCCCGCACTCGTGGCGGGACATCCGCACAGCAGTTACTCATTGCAGAGGTCATGCCACGAGTGAGGACACCCCGCCATGACTGCAGGACCTCTGCCACGAGTGCGAGGCACTTTGTGAATAAGGCCCTTAGATTTTAGTTCACCTTGCCAATGATAATCAGTGAAGAGGTGGAAGACAGTGACTTCAGAATTAAATCAAGATTGTTGCATCCATTCCGATTCTGTAAGAGCACAGCAATCTGTACCATAAGTGGAGAGGGCTGGGATATTTTATAAATTCTAGGTAGGTGGAAGAGGACTATGTGAGTGACAGGGTAGAATGTATAAGTTAGAAGTTGAACTCCAGTGCACTTGTAGTATGCACCTGATTGAGTACAGCATGGCTGGTGTGAAGTGCTGCTGGTGTCATCATGCCAATGATTTTGATGCATGACTCAGTGACATTGGAGAGGGGGCAGGAGACAGAATGTTCCATGATGAAGGAGGATTCATTGCAAGTAGATACAGCATTCAATAGGCAGTGTGAAAATGTTTGACAGATGAGGTTGCTGTGGTGTGAGTGATGGTGGTTGGTGTTGTTTGAGTGATGAAGGATAGCGGTTGTTGTTGTTTGAGTGATGAGTGATGGTGGTTGCTATTGTTTGAGTGATGGTGGTTGCTGTTGTTTGAGTGATGGTGGTTGCTGTTGTTTGAGTGATGTGTGCTGTTGTTTGAGGGATGGTGGTTGATGTTGTTTGAGTGATGAGTGATAGTGGTTGCAGTTGTTTGAGTGATGAGTAATGGTGGTTGATGTTTGAGTGATGAGTGATAGTGGTTGCAGTTGTTTGAGTGATGAGTGATGGTGGTTGCTGTTGTTTGAGTGATGAGTGATGGTGGTTGCTGTTGTTTGAGTGATGGTGGTTGCTGTTGTTTGAGTGCTGGTGGTTGCTATTGTTTGAGTGATGAGTTATGGCGGTTGCTGCTGTTTGAGAGATGGTGGTTGCTGTTGTTTGAGTGATGGGGGTTGCTGTTTTAGAGTGATGGGGTTGCTCTTATTTGAGTGATGGGAGTTGCTGTTGTTAGAATGATGGGGGTCGCTGTTAGAGTGATGGGGGTTGCTGTTGTTTAAGTGAGGGTGGTTGCTGTTGTTTGAGTGACGAGTGATGGTGGTTGCTGTTGTTTGAGTGATGGTGGTTGCTGTTGTTTGAGTGTTGAGTGATGGTGGTGGCTGTTGTTTGAGAGATGGGTGCTGGTGTTGTTTGAGTCATGGTGGTTCCTGTTGTTTGAGTGATGGTGGTTGCTGTTGTTTGAGGGACAAGTGATGGTGGTTGCTGTTGTTTAAATGATGGTGGTTGCTGTTGTTTGAGTGATGAGTGATGGTGGTGGCTGTTGTTTGAGTGATGGTGGTTGCTGTTGTTAGAGTGATGGTGGTTGATGTTGTTTGAGTGATGAGTGATGGTGGTGGCTGTTGTTTGAGAGATGATTGCTGGTGGTTGCTGTTGTTAGAGTGATGGTGGTTGATGTTGTTTGAGTGATGTGTGATGGTGGTGGCTGTTGTTTGAGAGATGATTGCTGGTGTTTGAGTGATGGTGGTTGCTGTTGTTTGAGTGATGGCGGTTGCTGTTGTTAGAGTGATGGTGGTTGATGTTGTTTGAGTGATGAGTGATAGTGGTTGCAGTTGTTTGAGCGATGAGTGATGGTGGTTGCTGTTGTTTGAGTGATGGGGTTGCCGTTGTTAGAGTGAAGGGGGTTGCTCTTGTTTGAGTGATGGTGGATGCTGTTGTTTGAGTGGTCGTGGTTGCTGTTGTTTGAGTGACAAGTGATGGTGGTTGCTGTTGTTTGAGTGATGGTGGTTGCTGTTGTTTGAGTGATGAGTGATGGTTGTTGCTGTTATTTGAGTGATGGTTGTTGCTGTTGTTTGACTGATGAGTGATGGTTGTTGTTGTTATTTGAGTGATGGGGTTTTGTTGTTAGAGTGATGGTGGTTGCTGTTGTTTGAGTGATGGGGGTTGTTATAGTTAATCTTCTTTCAGATATTGAGTTAAGGTGATATGAGTGTGCAAGGACGAGGTTAAGTTTGGATGGTGGTGAAGAGCTACAGTTCTCCCACTGCTACCAAATATCATAATGGAGTTCCAATGTGGTGCTTAACACAAGCAGACACATAGGCATTAGTTAAAACACAAGTGAGCCTTTCTCACGACTGCTTACAAGCTACAGCTTTAAAAAAGGGGCAGTGGAACAATGTGAAACAAAAATCACATTGATCGTTCTCTGCAGTTTGCCTATAGCAGGGTCTACCTGCAAGGGCGTAGCTTCCATTGGTGTAGCTAGTGCAGTTGCACCGAGGCCTCAGGGGCCCACTGAAACCTTATTAGTGGTGTATTTTATCATTCAAACAGCTGCCAGATAGCTCATGTCCTTCCTTGCTCTAGGGCCCCTGACAAACTGGCTATGCTACTGTCTACCCGGGATCATATACGGTTGCAAAAGGTGACCAATCTATAAGATTAGACTATTTCTCACCATCAAAAAACACAGACCAAGAGCATCTGATTTTAACATTTTCAGCAACTTGTGTTTCCATCGAATGTGAACAGTCCCTGTCATTTCGATGATCGCCTATGGTTGTTATGGCTATCATTCATAACTATCAAGAAATAGATTTGTTTTATGGTAGCACTTAGGGCATCCATAATAACAGCAATCAAAGGCCTGACGCTCACTTACAATGATGGCACAATCACCTACATGTCTCCTCGGAAAAGCACTTTAATTTTTTTCCTGGTCAGAAACATACAGAAACTGCTGCATCACAGACGTAAGGATAGCATTTTTGTTTTATTTATTTATTTTGTGCCTTTATTTATTTATGATTTTTTTTATTTATTTATGTTGCTTTTTTTTAAGCACAGTTCAATCAGCGGAGTGCCAGCATGCTGTACAGAGAGTGGCTAGAGGTATGGAATATTTCTGTAAAGTCAAACAAAAGGAGAATCATTTAACAAGGATTAAGCACAGTCTGCATTTTAAGGACAGTATCCTGGGAGAAAGTAAACCGCAGAGGACATAAAGGGAGTCAGAAAGATGCGAAGGAGATTTTGAACGAGGGATGGAAACGTAGGAATGAGTGAGTAAAACGGATAGGGAGAGAGTGGAGGGGTGAAGACCGGTAGAGGAGGATGGAAAGGGAAAGAGAGCCACCTTGCTGTGCTGCGCTGCATGAAAGGGAGAGGACAGGAAAGCTCTGTATTTAACATTATACGGCACATTCCTCATCTCTACATGCACTGGCGCACAATGTTCTGCCTAGCGCCAACGCAAGCACCCTTGCACCATGGTGCAGACATCAGAGGCGTAACGAGGCAAACATAGAAAGAAGAAAAAACTAGGAGAAATAAAAAAAATTCTCCTCATTACGTCTCCCCTGGGGAGGCATTGAATTTTGATGCATTCCCTGGTCCACAACTAATGGTAAATATGAAAAAGCTCCAAAATACATGGGCAGATGCATGGGAACACCCACGCTCTACACATGCAACGCCTCCCTGGGGCAGAGTAACACCACACAGCGACTTGCGCTGCCTTGCGTTACTCCACATTTAACAAGCCACGCAGGGCCACATAATAGGTATTTTCCTACACATGTCTGAGTCGTTGCCCATGAAAGGTCGGCTATCCACACAGGGTTTGGTACAGGGCAAAGGCTGTGTATAGAAAGTGCTTGTGTGTCAGAAGGCTAATTTATGCTTTACATGATTCTGTGCAATACATTTAGTATCTACTTTCATATCTGAAAGGCTGTACTGGCTTATAGAGTGATTTGAATAGCAAAAGGTTGGATGATGTCATCAGTGAAGTCATCAATGATGTAATTTCAGATGTCAAAACTGATGTCATCAAAGATGTCACTGAACGTGTCATGAGTGATGTAATATGTGAGCTCATAAGCAGTGCATGGCGGGATGCAAGTTATAGTTAGTCTAGTAAATTATAACTGTTGAATTTCAGTAGTTTTGTTTGTACATTTTATAACAACTAACTCCACCACCTTGGCAGAGAACCAAACACACACATACAGCCACTTAGACACCAACTAACAGACTGCTACAAACATTCACACAACCACTCACCCATACATTCACTGAGACACCTAATGACTTGTGGTGATTATGGAATGTTACCTCGTGCTATGCGTGGAATCAGAGCAGGGCATGGTGAAGAGTCCACTCTCCGGACGTTGGACGGTTAGAGACCGACTGCGCTGCCTATGACAGCTCATTGTAATGTTGGCTGAATAAAGCACATTTCTACTTGCCACAAGTATTGCTGGTGACGAGCGTGCAAGCTGTCCACACAGACCCATTTGCGCTACAATTGAAGGAAGCGGCAGAGGATCTGCAGCAGTATCTGCATCAGGTGTCGTTCAAGTTGTGCAGAGCAGTGGTGCAGATGAATGAAATTACACACAACCAATGCAGTAATGTGTGAAAGCATTGTTATGTAACGCTGAAACTTTTACACTGGAGAAACAAAGTAATACAAGCGCAGGCATATGCTTGAAACGCATACAGCGTTTTGGAACGCAACGCTGTGACGTAAGGCACGTCTGTGGCGCCATCTTAAATGTCGAGGTTGCGCTTGTAGAGACGGTCTCACAGCATAAAGGGAGCTTGTGCACTGACACGCACAGCTCGTGTTTGTGTGGACCAGGCACAATTAACAGTGAAGGCAACAACCACTACAGAGGGATGGTTGAAGTTTATACGCTGACACGCACAGCAGGGGTCATATGCATGTCACGCTGAAGTTAAGCATTGGCGAATAAAAAACGCTGACATGCACAGCTTCTATTATTTATTATGTGCACTTCAAACCTATAAGGTATCTCGTGTGTCATCGATTTGCAGGAATTAGAGTAAAAGAAGCATTCGCTGACACGCACAGAACATCACATACCTTCATCAAAAAAAAAAGTTATAAAAGCGGGCACTGTTCAGGAATATCTGGTTACATATGGAAAAAAAGTTAAACAAATATAGGGTGTTGGCAAACTGGATTTTTATTAAGAATTTTTACAGGTTAATGTTATCCATGCTAGTAATTCTTCTCTGCCACAGGTAATCCCAAGAAGTAGTGAACTGTTATTGTTCCAAAAAATTTTAGAGCAAGTTTATTTTGACAAGTTATTTGGTCAATTTCGCAATACATACAAGGCTTGGTAAAAATGCAGGCTGTTTGTCCACCACCTCATTTTCTGCAACCGCCAGGTAATCCACCTGTGGCATGGAAACTTATCTGGGGGCCCTTGGTGCCATTCGTTTTCGACCAGAAAGGAAAACATACATTTTGCTTCATTCATTAGGCTTTGAGGGGAGAGCCATTTAAAAACATCTACCTGAAGTTACTATTGAGGACGAAGAGTTGGATGACTATCAGGTAATGGTAAGGAAATTGCAGAAGCGCTTTGACGTCCAACCCAATTTAGTGGTGGTGAGAAATAAGTTCTTCAAAAGAGTACAGCAAACAAGTGAAGATGTGGATACATACATAACGGCACTTAGGAGATTAGCGTCGGAGCATCAGTTCGAGAACTTTGCTGATCAATTGGTAAGGGATCAGTTTATTGGTCACTGCATTGACAGATCCATATAACAAAACCTTTGGTCCATGGGAAATCCATTGTTAGAGGCAACAATAAAAGTCGCAAAGAGTATAGAAACTTCACAAGTTTCGGCAAAGGCGCTAGATAGTAAGAAGGACGAGCTTGTTGGTTCCTTAAACACGAGTATGATTAAAATGCAAGAAGAAAGTAGGCAGCAGGACAGACCCAAAAGTTTCTTTTCACAGCAGGATATTTGTTACCGATGTGGGAATCGCAGCCACATCAGAAGTGGCAGGCAGTGTCCGGCGAGAAGCATAGTGTGCAGGATATGCAATAAATGAGGACACTTCGCTAAGGTGTGCCAAAGTCAAAAAACCAAGATGAGGTAGTCAGTCAAATGTATCACGGATGACTGAGCTGCTAAAGATGAGGACAACATTGAAAGAGATCTGAGAGACATGGTTCTGGTTGTCAAGACTGATGATATAAAAAGTGGAGACCCCAGTTCTTTTATTGATCCTTATGTTGAAATTTCTGTGGGTAACAAAATCGTGTCATTATTAGTGGACTCTGGTGCGCGTATAACAATGATAACACATGAACTATTTGATAGAGTCTGGCCTACTAGAGCATTGTTTCCACCAGATCGAAAAGCTGTAGCTTATGAAGGTCGGAGTATTGATCTTTGTGGTTACATTGATGACATACTTGAGTTCAAGGGGAGGAGAATAGCAGGCAGAGTATATGTTGCTAATAAGGGTCTTGACATTCTGTGGTGGTTTCACCAAGAACTCTTTGGCATGATTTTGAAACCTGGAACTTCAGAGCAGGTGTTAGCTGTAAGAGATGACTCAGAACTTGAAAACATTATGAATAGGTATCCATATGTGTCCTCAGGCGAGTTGGGCAACATTTCCAGGTTTAAGCACAAAATCATTGTAAAGGAGGGGGCCAGGCTCGTTAAACATAAACTCAGGAGTGTGCCATTTAGCATTGTCAAAGATCTGGAGAAAGAATTAGACATGTTATGTAGGAGGGGTATAATCGAACCGGTGGAATCATCACTCTGGTTGTCCCCTTTAGTGGTGGCCTGGAAGCACAATGGGGAGTGTCAGAGTTTGTGTAGACCTCTGCTGTTTAAACAAAGAAATATGGGTAGACTCACATCCATTGCCCAACATCTCTGAGCTATTGGCAGGGTTGAAAGAAGCCAAGGTCTTTTCAAAACTTGATTTGGCCTCTGCTTACCACTAAATAGATTTGGATGATGAATCTAAGCACTTGACAGCTTTCGTATCCCCTTTTGGGACATACCAATACTGCAGGATGCCTATTGGTTTGGCGTCGGCAGCCTCAGTCTTCAAGAGGGTCATGGTGAACATGCTTAAAGGTATCAATGGGTTATCAATATTTCAAGATGATATATTGATTTATGCCCCAGACAGACGAGCCCATGATCTGATTTTAGATGAAATGCTGAGCAGATTTCAGAGTCAAGGTGTCGTGCTCAGGCAGGATAAATGTGCCTTCCTCACAGACAAAGTCGAGTACTTGGGACATTTAATCACGGGTAATGGTGTTGACCCGAAGCCGGGGTTGGTAAAGAGCATTACACATGCTAAAGTCCCTGCAAACAAGCCTAGTTTGAAATAATTTCTTGGCCTGTGTGAGTTCTACTCTAGGTTTATCAAGGATTATGCAACAAAATTGAGGCCATTGTCCAGTATGTTGAGAAGAGGTGTTGTGTTTGAATGGAACAAAGAGTGTCAAGAAGTGTTTCAGTGGGTGAAAGAGCAGTTGTCATCACCTAAGGTGTTAAAAAAATTATGACCCGGAACTCCAGTGTGTTCTTACGGTTGATGCAAACAATGTGGGGTTGGGTGCAGTACTTAGCCAGGTAAAAAACTCACAAATGCAAACGATTGGATATGCATCACATGTGTTGTCACAAACCTTTGATTTATAAATTAAGTGGGAAAAATTCAAACGGGTTCACTCCTCGTATGGCACGTCTCTCCACCAAGTTACTACAATCTGACTTTATCCCAGAATACATTCCTGGTATGAAATATAGTTATGCAGGTTTTTTTTATCACGTTCATCAGATTGGGTTGAGGAAGACAAAGAAATGAATTCTGAGGAGGATAAGGAAAACTGCATTGTGGCGTCCGTTGACTTACCACTGGTAGGGGCTTTTTCTGAACAGGATTGGAGGGAAGCTCTGAAGGAAGATTTCACTCTTAAATTAGTTATGGATCACATTGAGACTGGTTGGCCGAAGGAGAGGAACCTTGATTTTAACCTCAAAACCTTTGTTAAAGTGGCAGACGAGCTATCTGTTGAGGATGGTATGTTGTTGAGCGCTGACAAATTTGTTCCTCCTGTGGCTTTGAGATAAATAATTATTGTGGGTATCCATGATGGTCATCTAGGAGCTACTATGACCAAAAAGCGTGTGCGATTATCTTACTGGTGGCCGGCTATGGACCGGGAGATAGATTAAGTGGTCAAAAAATGGTGTCATATGTTCAAGTTGTGATAAATCTTTGAAATTCACACCTCCACCTTTAAGTCCTATTGAATTATCCACAGGTCCATGGAACAAGGTGGGTATTGACAATGTTGGACCATTCTATGCCTTAAATAGTACCTTTAGATTTGCTGTGGTCATGATGGACTATTACAGTAAGTGGGCTGAAGTAAAGTTCATCAATGAGGTTACACCCAAGGTGGTTGTTGAATTTATGAATGAAGTCTTTTTGAAGGAGGGATTTCCTGCAATCCACTATCCTAAATGTATCCATCCAGAACTACGCTCTAGAGGTCCAAAAATTCTTACGTGGCGTACACCGCAGACTGCGGAAAGGAAGCAAATCCTTTTTGTTATTTAACCCTCACACACCCTATTGGAGTCATGCTTCATCATCGGGTTCACCCTGACTCCTAAAGGTCAGGGTGGGCTCGACCGTATTTCAGGGAGCTCTTAAGAGATGTAGGCCAGGGGGACTTAAAGATAAAAATCCTACTTCGTTCCCCAGGTATCCCTTTATTCTCGGGGACGTAGTGGATATTAAAAAAAACAGTAAAAACGGGTCTTTCTTGGAGTAATGGTCCTATGACCCTATTAATTTTCCAACATGTTTCAGCCCAAAAAATAGTGGCATCAAGGGTCCTGGGCTTTCATCAGGGCTCAAAGGGTTCCCTCCCTGGCGTTGACAGTGATTCACTCTATATATATATATATGTTTTGAAGGAACAGACAGCTATAACCTTCGTGCATCGTAAAACAGGGGAGAATACTTATCTCCCTTCTTCAGGTACGAGAAAAATTCCACCTGTAAGGGAAATACAGAAGACAACAACACATACAATTAAACAATTCAATAATCGTAGACTTAGTGTGTACCCGCACCCATCATGCAAGGGTGCTCATACTCCAAGGGTTGTCTAATCACTAGTGCGTGATAGTGACTCTGAGCTAATATACAATCATTAGATCACATCGCGCCCGGTAGGCAGTGTGCGTGAACTATCGCACATTATATTGTATTCTCATTAGTGCATATCTCCTTGTAATTCTCCTAGACGCTCAAACACACCCACTCATGTCCGATCCATAAAATCCATTCATACTTATTGCCAGAATTCTGTGTCAATCATTGTGCGTGGCATGCCAAACATGGAGATACCGAATGCAATTCAAATTATCAGTTTGTGCATCACACATACAATAGTGGTGGAATTGTGTCACGCATAATTTAATGAGGACGAGCGCCTATATTCCAAGTGCTGTGTCCAGTGGCGCTCGCGAGCCCTTACCCTATTCGGGGGAACAACTTGTATCTCTTGGATAACGACGCGGGTAGCCTTGTAGTCACACGCTGTTGGGAGAGTGGGTAAAGCTAAAGCGTTAGACTCCCGCTGCAATTATACAAATAGCACGCGCATTACCTTAATCCGACGTGGCAGTAGCTTAACCAACTTACTACTTCAAAGGTCCTACCCCGTGGGCCACCTATTTGGTATCCGTATATCCCGGCTCTTGCGACGAGCTGGACGGAGAACCCGCTAATATGTACAAGCCAATCCGCCTCCGTCCCGGATGCGGGCGCGTCTGAGGGGCGGGGCCTCTGCGAGACGTCATTTCCTGTGCGCGTATGTTAACGAGACTACAGGAAACCCCTGATGCTCATGGGAACTGTAGTAAAGTTCACGGTTACTACTACACTGTTATGCTCCTAGAACTATAATGAAGCTTGGAAAAAGTACCCAGGACAAATAAAATTAGAAATGAACAGGGGTGACTTAGCCCTAATTCATAAGGAACAAAGCCCGTGCATGCTGAATACGGGTGTGTGTAGGTATTGCCTGGTTAGAGATGTGTCGCGCTAGGCTATAATCTAACTTAGTGTGGAGATAGTAGGTTCGTGTGAAATGCACGACACTCAGAGTATTCACCACAATATAGTAATGGTAATGTATACTGTCTAACTAGACATAATAAATGCAGAACCAAAGGAAGGAGCCAACTACTCTAAGGTGTTATGTTTCGGGAGGAGTACTGAAAAAACCAATATTCGGACCAATCGTGCAAGATTGAGTCAACAACCAATATGTCTAATTACAGATTGATGCTGAGTCAAATATGGTGTGCTCAAACCGCAAATCTAGGATTAGGTGTTAATTCGTTCAATGCTAGCGAGGAAATACCTTACTTTAAATGGAAAGACGGGGGCAGAGAGTAAGGCACTGTGCTTCAGGGCACTCGCAGTACTAAGTGACTGTTAGTGATCCCGTGTGGTGACCCAGTGTAATTAGGGGATCTACCAGAGTGGATTTCAAACAGGTTACATGGTCCCATGTCTGGTTTAGTTCCTATTCAACATATTCCACGGGATTGAGTCGTTCAGTCCTTGTTTGTCCGTGCCCATCCTGTAGACCCATCGTTGTTCTCTCTCCAAGAGTCTCTTGGTGAGATTAGGGCCCTCTTTAACTTTTTCAATTATGGTCCATTGGATATCTTGGTCGTCGTGATTCTTTTCAACAAAGTGGGCCGTCAGTTTGGTTGCTGTAATTTACGTCTAATGGTGCTTCTGTGTTCACCAATCCGTAGCTTGATTTTCCTGGTTGTCATAGCGACATACCTAGAGTCACAGGGGCATTTGCTCATGTAGACCACATTAGACGTATTGCAGTTGGTGTGGTCTCTTTGCTCCCAGTCAGACTTGAGACCTAGGTTAATGCTGGTGGTGTGCTTAGTGAAGGGACATGCCACACAATTTCCACAGGGGAAGTGGCCCTTCACAGGTGGTTGGTTCCATAAGGTCAATTGACTTTCATGTGTTTGTTCCCAGTTGTCCGTGTGAACCAGTGTGTTCCTGATACTACGATTCCTGCTGAACGAGAACATTGGTTTCTCAAATGTAAGTTTGTTGGACGTGAGAATGCGCCAGTTTTTGTTTATGATTTTCTTTATGTTATTGGAGGATGAGCTGTGTGTGGTAACACATATGAGTGCTTTGTTTTCTTTCCTGATGTTGGTTTCCAACAGGGCTTCACGTGGTGTATTGCGTGGCTTTCTTGGCTTGCTCGATGACCTTCTGAGGATAACCCTTCTCCTCCAATCTCATGGTGAGATTTCTGGCTTCTTCATTGTAATCCTCCAGTTTAGAGCAATTCCTCCGTATCCTTAGATATTGTCCTATGGGGAGATTTTCTCTTAAGGAGCGAGGATGTGCGCTGTCGAAGTGTAGCAAACTGTTCTGGTCTGTAGGTTTCTTATACAGTTTGCTCTCCAATTTACCGTCTTTGGCTATGATGTTAATGTCCAAAAAGGAGACACTCCCATTGTTGCTGGTGTTGGTGAATCTCAAGTAGGGGTTGACACTGTTGATCCATGTCATGAATTCGGTGGTACTTGCTTGGTCTCCATGCCAGATGACAAAAATGTCATCAATATACCTGAGCCATTGTCGTATGTTGCTAGCGAAGGAGTTGTTGGACCAGATGTACTCCTCATCTAGATGTCCCATATAGAGGCAGGCAATACTGGGGGCAAAAGTACTGCCCATGGAAGTCCCATGGACTTGCAAATACAGTTGGTCCTCGAATTTGAAAAAGTTCTCAGTGAGGGCAATTCGCATAAGGTCAACAATAAATCCAACTGGTGCCTGCCAAGGCCACTCTTGTCTCCTCAATATGGTCTGTATGACCTGAATGCTCTCCTCTTGGGGTATGCTCGTGTACAGAGCTTCCACGTCAAGGCAGACCATTATCTCCTTTGTAGGGTCGTATTCAATCTCAGTCAGTATATTAAGGAGATGTTTCGTGTCTCTCACGTAAGATTTGATCTTCGGGACAAGTGGGCGTAACAGTTACAGCTGTCTGTTCCTTCAAAACATATATATATAGAGTGAATCACTGTCAACGCCAGGGAGGGAATCCTTTGAGCCCTGATGAAAGCACAGGACCCTTGATGCCACTATTTTTTGGGCTGAAACATGTTGGCAAATTAATAGGGTCATAGGACCATTACTCCAAGAAAGACCCGTTTTTATTGTTTTTTTAATATCCACTACGTCCCCGAGAATAAAGGGATACCTGGGGAACGAAGTAGGATTTTTATCTTTAAGTCCCCCTGGCCTACATCTCTTAAGAGCTCCCTGAAATACGGTCAAGCCCACCCTGACCTTTAGGAGTCAGGGTGAACCCGATGATGAAGCATGACACCAATAGGGTGTGTGAGGGTTAAATAACAAAAAGGATTTGCTTCCTTTCCGCAGTCTGCGGTGTACGCCACGTAAGGATTTTAGGACCTCTAGAGCGTAGTTCTGGATGGATATATTTAGGATAGTGGATTTCTAGTCAGGAGGAGGTATCCATTCCCTCACCTCTCTTACCCCTTGATTGTCAGTGGAGGGACCTCCATTGACATTGGTGGGTTGCGGGATTTCCTGCAAACCTAGTCTCGGACAATGGTGCCCAGTTTGTCTCAGAAGAGTTCAGATTGTTCTTAGAGACAAATGGTATAAAACATCCCAAGAGTTCCCTATATCATCCTCAAACAAATGGACTAGTAGAGAGGATGAACAAAGTCTTGGGAGAATGCATCCAGTGGGCAATTGCCAATAGGTGTGTGGTTGTCAATGCAGTTAAGACTATGCTTTGGTTTTATCGTACAACTCCACATGCAGCAACAGGTGTCTCTCCGTTTGAATTGTTGCGAGGGAGAAGAGCTACCACCTGTTTCTGCCCTGCTTGGATGAATAAATGGGTACGATCAAGACAGAGTCAGATGTCAGATGAGGTAGAAGAAGAGAGTCTCCACATTTCAGGAAAAACAAAAACGAAATATTGATGAAAGAAACAGAGTCAGGGAAATGGCTATTAAGGTTGGTGACCTAGTTCGTGTGTGTAAACCTGTTCATGTGCATAAAGGGAAAGCCAGGGTTTGCTCCCCCTGTTAGAGTCATTAAAGTGAATGGTTGTAGTGTAAATGTAGAAGGTGACAATGGTGGAACTGTAGAAGAGTGGTAAAAGTGGAGTCAGTGTGAAACAACTTGTAGAAGGAGGGAAGAGAAGGTGGTGAGTGTTGTGAGTGTTGTGATAGTGTTGTAAGTGATAAGGAGGTTATGTGCTCAGATGACTTGTCCACCTCTGCTGGTGTTCCAGCTAAGGATGTAGATTTGAGACACAGCACAAGGAAAATCAGACTACCGGTCAAGTATTGTGATTATGTCTAGATTTATATCGCTTGTACAGTATTTCTGGAGTATGTGCCACATCTTGAGTATAACGTGGTATTTCTCCATTCAGGTCAAGTGCCTTAACCATTTTTATATTTATATGTGTTCGATAAGTCATTTCTTCTTGTGTTTTACCAAAGTTATGTTTTTCTCCATAAATATCTGTTCTAGTTGGTTTATCTTGTGTTTTTTGTACTTCCTTCCCTTTTAATAGTATGTTACAGGCTGGTACTCTTCCAAAAGGAAATAGCCATGTGGTGATTATGGAATGTTACCTCGTGCTGTGCGTGGAATCAGAGCGGGGCTAGGTGAAGATTCCACGCTCAGGACGTTGGACGGTTAGAGACCGACTGTGCTGCCTTGGTCAGCTCGTTGTAACGTTGGCTGAATAAAGCACATTTCTACTTGCTTGGAGTCTTCGTCTTTTCTCCAATACCACATCACTCACTTATACAGTCAGTCATGCACCCATTGAATCATCTATACAGGCACTCATACACACGCTGATTCACCAATACACCTTGGTATATATAATTAACACTCAAACTTTTTAAGAATACTCACAGTCACTAGATGATGTCATCAGTGATGTCACTGACCATGTCATGAGTGATGTAATATGTGAGGTCATAAGCAGTACATTGCGGGGGACGCGAGTTCTATTTAGCTTAGCTAACTATAACTGCTGAATTTCTCTGGTTTTGTATGAGATATGCAGCCTAACTATAATGTCCCTGTAACCTTTGGGGTTTTCAGTGAATTTTTAAGGTTTTTAAATTCTATTTCCTAACTATAATGTCCCTGTAGCCTTTGTATTTTTTCAGTGAATTTCGATGGTTTTTCAAAATCTATTTCCTAACTATAACGTCCCTGTGACCTTCGGTTTTCAGTTAAGTTTCTAGGTTTTTCTTTTATTCTAGGATACCTTTGCAGAAATTATGTCGCTTTTCCCTCACACTGTCTTGGTGTTCTCTAATATATGCCAAAGAGAGAAATGGAAGTGGTCAAATCAATTCTATCTACAGATTGACAAAGCCAGGAAACATGTTAATAAAACTGTTTCTGCTTTCCTCAGAGACGATAACATGGGCTCTAACTACAACAACAATCTGCTTTTTGACATGCATGGAATATGTAGAGGTGATGGAGTTCACTTTACAGACGAAGGGAACAGGGTGTTTCTAGGCAACCTGAAACTTTGCATACAGTCTTATATGTGGCTGTCTTATACACAATCTCAACACAAAGGCTCTTGTCAGAGCCACCCAAGAGCCCAAAATGTTGTTAATTTTCTTGTGAAATATTTTTTGGGTGAATTATTGAAATCCGCAATGACGTTGTGATGTTCGCGATCCCTTCGCGAAATTGTAAAACAAAAGCAGACATTGAACGACTACCACCACATTAAAAAAAATTAGCTTAAAAAATTAATTCTAACAATCACAATACCCAAATTACTAACTTAAAGAACATGTTTATATACATATTTTTGTAGTAGCTTTTAGAAAAACTGTGTTTGACCCCTACTTCCCGTTTTCAAGATTACGCCGAGAGTCGTGATGCCTTCGGCAACCGCGACAATTGTGCCTTTTTAAAAAGGTGTAAAACACATATATGCACACATTTTACAGTGTTTTAGATACTAGCGGTTTATTACTGCACTGTTTAAAGTCATATTTTTATGGGGAGTTTGTACAAAAACAATCCTTTAAACCAATTTTCCATGTTCGCTAGTATTCTGAGTATCGCGAAGATGCCAGTAACCGCAATGATCGTGCCTTTTTTTATAAAGTGTAAAACAGTATTCTAGACACTAGGGGTTTATTTGTGCACTGTCTAAAATCATATTTTTTAAGGTAGTTCATATAAAATGAATCTTTAAAATCGATCTTCAGTGGCACCGGGCTTCGCGATAACGTTAATTACCCACAACGGTACATGAGGGGCAGCACTGGCAGTCACGGCAATGTCGCAAATATCCCATGTAATTTAAAAAATCCATTTGGACACATAACTTGTGTCACTAATACCCCCATTTGTCAAACATGGGATTAGAGTACCTCTACCCTGACACCATATGTCACTTTAAAAAAAAAATTCAGCCCCAGGAACCGTCCCCGATACATAAAATGGTAGCCACAACTTTCTGTTCAGGTTGCGTCCAGCAAATCACAGCATTCCAGTTGGTGCGCTTTCCTGATTTACCTCGAACACGTCGCAATGTAACTGCGAGCACCGTGAAACCGCCGCAACTTTCTGTTAAGGTTGCGTCCAGCCAATCAGAGCATCTCCGTTGGTGTGCATTTTCACGATTTACCACAAACTCCTAGCAATTTAACCGCGATCACGGTGAAACCGCTGCAAAATATCCACAACTAGAGATGTCACTATACTGTTCTGATTTAATTTCTCAAGAACTACTGAACGGATTTGCACGAAGTAACAGAACGCGCAATCTGTGTAACAACATCTACCTTTCTACCTTGGTGGAATTCCGTCCAGCGGTTCAGGCTATAGGTTTGACAACGCGTTCCAATGAGAATTAACATTACAAACGCACCCTTATTTTGTGCCCCTATTTCTCGGACCCCACTGCACGGAACACCCCCTAACCTTCGATGACACACAGAACCCACTTTGACACTTTTTTGGTAAAATTTCATGACGATTGGTCAAACAATGCCAAAGTTATAGGCTATAGATACTAGGTCCTAACTATAACTACCTACTGGCAACTGCTTTGAAAAAGTGAGAATTGTTATTTTCAGTTTTAGAAACTTACTGATGCATGTGCACAAAGAGTAACAGAGCAATGTACGCTCTTAGAGGGACACGTATACCATTATACATCAAGTGTGATATCTAGACTTATTCAGTCACCCAGACACCACACATGCACTCCTCTAATCATGCAGGCACTGATTATGTACTCATTGAACTACGCAGGCAACACTCATGTGCCCATCTAATCACCCAGATAGTAGCAATATAGTCATGTGAATACACAGGCACTAACTATGCCGATATGGAACCACCAATGTAGTTCCTATAGACTCAGGGAATCATGCAGGCACTATCTATATTCTGAGGGAATCACCTAGGCACTATCTTTGCACTCATCCAATCATCCAGGGAGTATTGCTGTACTCAACCAGAAAGACATGTATTTCCAAGCTTTAGTGAGGAATATGTACTCTTTTAGAACCATCTGGTGGATTATATATGTAACATGTGACACACTGTTTGCATGTACTCAGAAGAATTAGTGAGCTATATGCTGTGATACAGATTAATGTACATATTGCTATATGCAGTGTTTCTCAAAATTTAAATCTGACATATCTAAGTAGAGAAGTATTGAAACACTAAATGTACCAGTGACACAGTGGTAGAGAGGCACAGAAATAGATCTTATGTTGTGTTTTTGGATTTACAGTATTGAGACACTCTATGTACTTTTACACTTTGGTTAATGTTTATTTTAAAACTGAGCACTTAAGGGATAAAGTGGTCTTTTACCTTGTATAAGTGAGAACTGAGATATGGTGCAGCGGTGTTGTAGGAGAGAGTGCTATAATATTAAAAGGTAAGTAATAAATTAAGTTTGTGTTTTGCTTTTGGTTTGGTACCTTGAAGTAAGTGTTTGTAGTTATGTAGGTAGGTAGATTTGTAGATTTAAAACTGCAACATAACATAAAAACTGGTTTTGTATTATGTGTAAGCCAGTAGTAAAGTAGTTGGTACATTGGCTAGAAAACCAAATTCAAATATAATTTTTTTTTTTACAGGACAATATCTGCATAATTACAGACAGATTGCCTGCAAAAGCTCGGAGGAAAAACGAACAGAAGCAACTACAGTATATATGCAGATCTGAGACTCAAAAGGGGCAAAATGAAGAAAAAGTGGTGAACGAAAAAGAGCTATTGGTAAGAGGACAAAGTCGTTTCTTAAAAAGATATGTGGACATTTCCAAAGATTATAAAATAATGAAGATAAAATTAAAAACTATGAGAAAGATTACCAATGAACAAAATCTACATACCAAGAACAGGAAAGAATGTAACAAAGATGGACGCACCTTAACCAGGAGACAGAAGCAGTTTAAGGAAATCAGAGCCAGGATGTTTCGTAGTAGAGTAGTTATAAATCTACTGAGAAATATGAAGAAGGATAGAAGAAGGAGACATGCAGTGAAACAGAAAGAATGAGTTGAGAGAGTAGTTGATAAGGCCTTTGCTTTGAAGGTGAATATTCTTATTTTGATTATATATACAATAAAGACTCTTGACAAAATGGTGATGTGCATGAGAAAACAAAACCAAAAAAAAGATTAGTGCATACAAGTAACTTTTGTACAGTTTTTAGTGGAGAAATCATACATACTTCTAGTATAGAGTCTTTCTTTAATGAAGAAAGCTATATCCAGGATTTTAGACTAGTTCATGCTATTGATTACAGAGGATGATGTTATCAAATGAAGAATGGCATTCCTATAGCGAAAGAGGTGATAGGGGAACATGGCGGCAGGTTAGACCTGCTGCAGGCTCTTTCCACGCTCCTCCGGAAAGCGCTGTTAGACGCCCCTGAGCCCTCGAGCTGCATGTATCAGAGAAGGCGCCTACCATAGGGCTGCTCTTACCTGCTGTTTTTCGTCGTCTTTGCCGTGGTCCACTTTCCTCGGAGCCGGCTACTTGATCCTGCCAGCCTGGGAAGAATTTTTCTCCTTTGTGGTAGACCAAGCGAGACGCTTGTCTCCACCTGCTGCCTACCTATTACTGTTCACCGGACTGCAGGTAACCGCGGGGGGCTGGTGATTCAGAGACACTGCCAGCTGTTGCAGGGGATTTGTGACGGCCTTGGAGACTGGCTGGGTGTACACACAAGCTGGCCCATGCTCTATCGGGGGTCGGCTGTTTCAGGCTGCGGGCGGCGTTCATCTCGAAAGGCGGGCCGCTGCAAGGATCTCGTTCCGGGGCACTCCGGGCAGAGTCAGCTGCTGCCAAGTGCCCCGATCAGATAAACTGAGTGTGGATGGTCTCGAGGGCCGCAAACCTGTTAGTGAAATTAAGTCACAATTTGTAACTACTCCTACAGTTCCTTTCTCTGCCTTGCACATGAGCCCTAAACGTTCCAAAGGAGTGACTGGCAGTGATCTGCATCCATCAGGACAGACACCTCGGAAGAGAGGGGCAGAGAAAAACAAACAAGTGAGTCAGGGGGAGATATTGGACCCTCATAGCTTAGCTTTAAGCATCACCAATTTTGATATCAACACTGTCGCCATGGGCCTATTGCCACAGACTGAGGGCCTAGGTAGGGTAGTTGACGTGAAGGGGGTGGAGGTCCATAGTAGGTACGCCCTAAGAAATAGAACCTTTAGTACTTCGGGACTCTTAGGTAATTCCACCATTGTTCCTCCGGCTCCTGTTTTTGGCAGGATTGTGTCCAAAAAATCTGGCAGGAAGGCAGGGGGAAAGATACCTCATCACCTCCAAAACCCCCAATTACCCCCTCCAACCCAGTCTGTACGGCAACGAAAGGAAGTGTCCCAAGTGAGGATAACCCCGTCCCTTAGATCATATTTTAAGGTGCATGCCAAAATTCATCAGGCTGGTTTATCCCGGTTGGAAATGGCGGAGTCATATCAAGCTGTGAGCCCCCCTGACAAAACTCAGGAAGTAGCAATGGACCCCAAATGTGAAAATGTCTCGGCTGTACATGCAGATCATTTGAACCTTTCTACATCAAATAGGTTTCAGGTGTTAGAGGATTGCGATAGTGACCTTGTCAACCCCCCCCCCGAGGAGATCAGCCATCCTCCCATACGACCGGTTCCTGAGGTCCCATCGAACTCGAATAATCCTAACCAATCGGAGCTGATGAAGATGCTAGAGGGGTTATCCTCAGAGATCAGGAGTAAGTTTGCCATTTCAGAAAAAAATCAGGCAAAAATACAAGACACCTGTGAAGCCCTTGAGGTTAAAATATTTGCAATCACGGAGAGAATCTGTGTGATGGAGGCCTCTATTGAGGCTCTAAATAAGGAAGTGGAGATTAATCGAATTGAGATCCAATCATTAAAAACTGGTGAGAAATCTATGCTGGACAAAATTGAATCTTTAGAGAATAACTGTAGACGAAATAACATCAAAGTTCTCAATGTCCCAGAAGGTTTGGAGGGTGACAACATTAAAAGTATTTTTATAGGGCTGCTAAAAGAGTTTATTCTGACTGTTGATCCCCTAGAACTAGAGGCCGATATCAAGAGAATCCATAGAGATCCTTTCTCAAAAAATCCAAATAGGAAAACCCCTTGGAGAATCTTGGTTAACTTTAAAACATTCCTATTAAAAGAGTGAGTTCTGTCTGAGGCGCTAAAAGTAGGCAGTTTTACTAAAGGAGACTGGTCATTCCAGATCAGGTCAGACCTTTCCAGAATTCCGCAGGATAGACAATGGGAACTAGGGAAGTCTATTCCAATACTAAGATCTCTAGGTGCAACAGCTCAACTGAGGTTCCCAGCTCTTCTTAAAGTAATGTGGAAAAATAAAATGTCTAACTTTAAAGACCCTAAAGAGGTAGGGATTTTTATTGATCAAATAAAGGCTCAGGGATAAACTTCTATCATGAGAGTCGCTTTTCTGTTTACGTCTTTCCGGAGGAGGGTGTGAGCTTCACTGGGTGGTTCATCATCAGGCCCAGGGTATTATTAGGGAGGGTTACCTTGGGAGGGGGGGGGGTCACAGCTGGAGAAAGTTGTTTTTGGTTTTCACTGGGTGGGGAGCATATTAGGGAAAAAAGAAAAAAAAGTCCTCATTTGTTTAATTTAAAGGATATTGTAAATAGAATCAGAGTAGACCTCAATCAAGATAATTGTTGGTTGCCTGTAATGGTGGGCTGGACAAAATCTCAATGCCTCTTCTAACCCCAATTAAAATTTTAACGTGGAACATCAAAGGGCTTAGAGTACTGGGCAGACAAAGGAGAATTCTCCAATATCTGAGTCAATCGAACTATGGCATTATCATCCTTCAGGAAACACATTTAACCTCTGATGAATGGGAGACTGTTCGATCCAAGCAGAGACAGATTGAAAGCTCTATTCATACACCCCAAACGCGTTGTACGAAAGGAGTGGCCCTGATCTTTAAACACTCGGCTAAAGTAACACTAGGGGATGTTAAGGCAGATACTAAGGGACGATGGAATATTGCTGAGGTTAAAACTCAAAATGAGTGGCTTACCCTTGTAGGGTACTATGGTCCGAATATAGACGACGATGGGCTTCTAAATATCATTTACAGTCACCTGATCCAATCCAACTTTCCTTTTATCATGGGGGGTGACTTTAATATTCTTTTGAATCCTGTTTTAGACAGATCTAAAGGGGGAAGGGCAGTGTCCACAAAGATGGGCTCTTTCATCAGAGTGTTAATGAAAGACCTAGGCCTGATAGATATTTGGAGAAAGAAACACAGGGGATTGGGTGGCCCTTCGGACTTCACATTCCATAATAAAAAACATGGGCATTTTTCCAGAATCGATTACTTCCTGGTAGATGGCAGGCTGATGAATAACATCAATTCAGTAAAGCATGTCCCGGAGCATCTCTCTGACCACTCTGCTGTAGTGCTAGAATTACAAATGGTGGTAGGTGTGTCAACTAGAAGGTGGACTTTTGACAGAACCCTACTTCTAGAGCCTTTAGTAATCTCACAATTAAAGAAAGAAACATTATCTTTTTTTCTAATTAACAAAGATACTGCTCCCTTACAGGTAATTTGGGATGCCTATAAGGCATTCATTAGAGGTAGAGTAATAAGTATGGTAGCTAAGAATTATAAGGAGGGTAGAGCGAGAATCAATAATTTGGAAGATGATGTTGCTAGAGCACGGAGTGAAAATAACTCTTACCAAGATAAGCACCTGCACCGGGAAGAAAGTAGGGAGGTTATTGCTAAGAGACGGGCACTAATAGATCATTTAGATGACATTACTAGGAAAAAATGGGAAGCCAGTAATCTAGCTAATTACGAGTATGGAGAGGGATGCGGGAAGCTTCTTGCCTGGAAGTCCCGTATAAATCAGACCAGAAATACAATCAAGGAGGTGACTATCGCAGACTGAGATTTCCTCGGTCAACTCCAAAATAGAACAGGCTTTCGAAGCCTTTTTTCAGGACTTACACCAGAGGACCAAGTAGTCTCTGAGCCTCAAATTAAAAACTATATTGATGGACTAGCCCGACCATCTCTCGCTGAAGATCAAACTAGTCAGTTGAATTGGAACATCTCTCTGGAAGAACTTAAGACCGTGATGAAATATCTAAAAAGAGGTAGTGCCGCCGGGACAGATGGTATTCCCAATGAATTCTATGTGGCCTTGATTGAGGAGATTGCCCCTGTCTTTGTGGTCCTCCTTGACAGGATTTTTTCAGATAATAACCCAATCCCTAGGTCCTGGGATGAGGCAGCTGTTTCCTTGATTTTAAATTATGCACAAAAAGGAGCTCAGGGGGTGTAAAGAAACAGGTTGCCCCCCACTCACAGTATCCAACACAACAACAGGCCTGTTCTATAAGTGAATGAACTGCTCAATGCGTCCACCATGGATTTGCAGTCATACAGTTTTGTATGAAAGGACAGCGGATACATATATCCCGTCTGTTCTAAGGTGACATAAATCCCTTGATATCCTTTAAAACTCGATGTGTCTGCAAGCTCTGTCTCTCACGGTATCTCCCACCCTATAGTGTAAGTGGTCAATAAAGGAAGAAAAAGGTGAGGAAAGGTTGGCAGTGCCTCACGGGAGTAACACCATGAGAGTTTGCAGACTGGTTCTCGCCTACATCCTCAGGTTCTCATCATTAGCAACTGCCAACTTATAAACCAAAATAGTGATGCAAAGGAAAGAAAAAAGCGAAGTGCTCAGTGTGGTGTGTGTGAACCCAATGAGGTGTACCGGGATCTAACTTAGAAACCCGCTACTCCTAGTCTAAAAATGAGCTAGACAGCCACTAGCTGTACTACTTTATTCTTTGCTGTGTGTCTGCTCAATTAAAAACCAACATGTTTCATTGCCAACATGATCTTACGGCAATATTCATCAGGGCAAGGGTCAGTTTTCCACACTGCACCGATTTTCTCTGTTTTTTATACCGGGGAGTTGCCCTTCATGGGCATACCTGCAGCCCCGTTAGATAACGCGTGTGTACTAGTCCACCTGCGCAGTATTCATCACACTTGCTGCTGTGCATCAGTCGTGTCAACGCGAGTGACTGGCGTGTGCTCAGCTCCTCCTTGATTTTAAAGCCAAATAAAGACTCAAGAAAATGCGAGTCATATAGGCCCATCTCCCTGCTGAATTGCGACTATAAAATCTATGCGCAAATTCTAGCGGGGAGGTTGAACCCTGTAATGAGTGCTTTGATCCATCCTGATCAGAAGGGGTTCATTAGGGGTCGTCAACTTCATGATTTAACTCATGAATTGATTGGCGCGATAGATATCGCTTCTGCCAATAGCCTACCCCTTACGATCTTCGCATTTGATGCAGCCAAGGCATTCGACTGGGTGAATTGGTCCTTTGTGAGTTATATGACTCGAGCTTTCGGGTTGGGGGATCACTTTGTCAGAGCTATTAGAAATATCTATAAAACCGCCACAGCTAGAATCATTGTCAATGGAAATCTGACTAAGTCGATTAAGTTGGAGCGGGAAACGACAGGGGTGCCCCCTCTCCCCTTTACTTTTTGATCTATATATAGAATCCTTGGCTTGCAGTATTAGGGCTAGCGATACCTTTGCCCCATTTGAATGGGAGGGCTGGAAAAAAAAAGTTGCGCTATATGCGGGAGACTTGATGATCTTCACTAGGGACACCCCGTCTATTCTGCCCAGCCTGGAGCAAATTCTGATGAGTTTTGGGAGGGTTTCTGGCTATTTAATTAATGCCCAAAAAACAGAAATTATGTCCTGGAATACGCAACCAAGTAACGTAGCAGTTAAACAGCAAATCAGATATCTAGGCATACAAATTACACATGACATCACTAAATTAGCCCAAGTAAATTTCGACTTGAAAAGGAAAGAGGCCGCTGCACTATTAAGATCATGGAGCAGTCTCCCACTCTCTATCCTGGGCCGCTCTAATCTGATCAAGATGTCAATCTTCCCGAAATTCACATTTATCTTCAATACGATTCCCTTATCTTTTGATCACTCATCCTTGAAAGACTTGCAAGGTGTCATAACTAGTTTTCTCTGGTCCAACAAGGGGGTGAGGATTGCATGGAGGATGTTACGATGTACAAAGTTAGAGGGGGGCATAGCTAGCCCTGACTTTCGCTTCTATTGCCATGCCTTTCAATTAAAGAATGTAAGGTCCCTCTTGTTTAACTCTACTTGCTTTCCTCCTCTGCTCCAAGCGATGTCCAAAAATACCCCTCAGGGTGGCGATGGCTTTTTATTTAAGTTTGGGAACCCAAAATATTTTTAAAAAATTCAACTAAAGGTCCTAAGATCTGCTTGTGAACTGTGGCACCATGTCAGGAAGATTCTCAAGATTCCATACTATAGTGCGGGTGCCCCTGTCTGGAACTCTCCAGGTACTCCTGTGTGCCTTAAAGACAGCTTATCGACTCCATTACTGGAAGAAGGTATTGTGAAATGGGGTCAACTGTTACAAAACAATAAACTTCTTCCATGGGATGTACTTAGTAACACCATGAATCAAAGACTGTCAAGATTTAAGTTTTATCAGCTATCCAGCTGGGCCGATAAGTTGGATAAGGAGGGAGAGGTAAATGAAGAACATGAGAATATCTTACTAGGCCCCCTCCATCAACGCAAAGAGGTTTCCAAATGGTATTGGCTATTGGTCAAGGGGGTGCCACCAGTAGCACCTATGGAGGAGTCCTGGAGAAGAGACCTGCCTTTGTTCAACGTAACATACTTATGGCAAGTATCGATGCACACTTTATGGAATGTGGTTAAAGCTGCCCCTCTTAGGAGGAATCATCTGTTTACATTCCACAGAGCATACGGGACCCCAAAGAAACTTTCAAAACTGGGAGGTGAAGGGTTGAAAGTCTGCCTGAAGTGCGCCTCGGGAGACGGGGACGACTTGCATATGTTCTGGCAGTGTTCTTATATCCAGGCTTCTGGCACAATGTTGGTAAGACTGTTTCGGAGGTCTTGGGGCGAGAGATTAACGTAAGCCTGGTCTTGGTAATTTTTGGGGTCCTCCCAGAGGAGAGTTCTAGCCAAAAGCTTTCCAACCTACAAACATTGATATTATTTTTGTTAATCCTCCTTGCAAGGAGGGAAATTTGCTTAAAGTGGATTTTGTTGCAACCCCCAGTAATGCTAGATTGGGTTGCTTCTGTTAAACAAATTCATAGATTGGATCTTGCTGGTTCCTCGAAAAAAAGAATCAGAATTTGGGGGGCCTGGGATGGGTGGGTCAACAATCTTGATAATACAATATCCTAATTTTTTTTTTTTACTAAAAAACACAATATTTATAGCGGAGGCAAGATGGCGTCCGAGTAGCAGCTACCTAATGCCGCTCCGCTAGTCTGACCCCTAAAACATAGCAAAAACCTCGCCAAAAGCAACAGGCAAATCTGACCGTATGGGCCGGCACTGTATTTCGGCCGTTATCATCATCGCGCAGGCAGGAGATCAGAGGGAGCGTCAAGGAGTGAAGAGACGCCCGGCTCCGGTGATACGAACCGCGTGCTGTGCCGCTCCAGCATCTTCCACGTCAGCGCTTCACATCGCCCTGCGGTTGCCTGCAGGGACGTGGCAGCCTGGGGCAGCTCTATCGGCAATCGGGGGATTCCTGACGGTTCTGCCAGACGCCGCGCCAGACGCCGTGATCGGAGACAGCAACAGTATCGGACTTCTACGGAAAGTGGTGCTACTTTGTTTCCAGGGTTCATCAAAGACCAAAGTGAAGCAAGTAAGGATGGCTGGGCGAGGTGGAGGGAAACCTGCTAAAGCTAAAGATAATAAGACAACAGTGCCTGAAATAACTGAAACGATGCAGCAAACGCATGTAGACCCCCAAACAAGACGCCCAGGTACGCGGGGTTAAAAAACAGAGAAAACCTAGATAATTTGAGCTCTATTGACAGATCTGAACAAACGAATAAACTGGCAAAAAGGATTCAAGCTAAAAGGAACATTAAGTTCACGGATAATGCACAGATTCTAGATTCTCAGCCACTGATATCTAATATGTTTTGCCCAACAGCGGTGGGAAAAATACATAACGAACCGGCCATGGTGGGGACACCTGAGGGGCAGATCGAACAAATCACGCCTGTACTAGAAGGAGAAACCTCACAGGGATCTTTAGCGGCACAGTTAGTAACACCGGCCCTATTAAAACCTGTGGGAAATACAGGAGTTATCCCTACCTCAGAGGCAGATAGTTGTACAAACTATGAGGAGAGCCAGATTGAGCCCCTAAATGACCCGCTGGACACAAGGATATCCGGGACAGAGAACGGGGGTATAGACAGTACAAATACGGTAACTGCGCTACAGAAGGCTTCGGCTAACCCAATAAATACTGTTACTCAACGGTTGGAAAACCGCCACAGCACTGAAAAACCCCACTCTGTCACAGATGAGTCAGAGAGATATGAGACCGGCAAATCGATATCCAGCGATTGTGAAAGGCAAGACTGGGGAAGTACGAGCTCAATGGGCTCAGAAGACTCAGAGGATTCCCGAGAAGATGCTATACAAAAAAGAAGATGGAAAAGAAAAGGAGAAAAAAACGAATTAGACACAAGAGTGGGACGACCATTGACCAAGGGAGTAACGCCGAGCTCAGATGGGATTACTCATCCTCACAGTTTGCGACTCCTTCAGACCAAACAGTATTTTCAGGCGGCAATCCTTCAACCATGGAAGATTGGAGAAGAGCCCCCAGAGAGAAAGACGAGCCTACCCTCGCTGAAGTCCTCCACTCAATCAAAAGCTTTCAGGAGGAGGTTAAGATAGACAATCGAAAAAATCGTCATGCCACACAGAAATTACAGGGAGTGATTAGGAAAGTAGGCCAAACTTGCGTGGAGATAGCCGATAGAATGTCGTCAGTAGAGGTGCGCACCGAAAATCTGGAAACAGATGTTACCTCTCTCCGGGTACAAGGGACGGAGCATGATGGGATCATAAAGGATTTAATGCTGAAGATCGAGGAGCAGGAGAACAGATCACGACGCAATAATCTTTGCATTTTGGGGGTTCCCGAAGGAGTGGAAGGAAGTGATCCAATGGCCTACATGATCACACTTTTCAAAGGAGCTTTTCCAGAGCTGCAAAACTGGGATTGGGATAGAGAGATACAGCGCGCTCATCGCTTCCCATTAACTCCCTCCAAACGTCCTCAGTCTCCAGCGCAATATCCACGCGCAATGATAGTATACTTCGGCAACTTTCTCCTATGCCAGAAGCTTTTTGACTTAGCAAGGCCCACTAGTAAAAGGGAGTTCAATGGTGTTACCTTCTTTAGTCGACCAGATTTTGCCCATGCCACAGTTGAGCGAAGATGGAGGATGAGGCAACTTTTTGCCCCTTTTCAACAAATTGGGGCAACAGTATATCTGCAAAATCCAGCACGTCTTAAAATTATTTTTAATGGGACTACACGCAGCTTCATCTCCGAAATCCAGGCCCAGGCTTATCTGCAGGAGATTACAGAGACTAGAAGCGACAGGATCAAGAAGTGACTCATTCAATATGATGCTTTAACGGATTAAAATACCTAAAGACTTGGGGTATAAATGAGACTGGGGACAATCAAGCGAGGTTAATGATTATGAATTGATTGAACTATCATTTTGGGGGTCAGAACGGGGGTGGTGGGCATGGGGCCCTGAATGCTCAGATGTCCTCATCCTGGTTCCCTCAGAACCAGGTAACCTCAGTGGGTGGTGGAGGGAGGTGGGCGGGGTTCATAGGGGATGGGTCAGGGATAGGGGTAGAGGAGGGGGTTGGCACAAGGAGGGTCGGTTTAAAAGAGAAAAAAGGGGGGAAAAAAAACTTTGTTACTTTAGATGAGTAAATTACGCATCGCAACTATCAATGTGTGTGGCCTTAATGATATTAAGAAACGACGTAATACGGCCGTTGCACTTAGGTTACTCAAGGCAGATATTTTATGTTTACAGGAGACACACATAGAAAGGACACAAATTCACTTGTTAGATTCACTTGGTTTTACTGTAGTTGGGGCTACTACTCAAAATGCCAGGATACGAGGGGTGGCAATTTTATCAGCAAAACGGTCACTTCAATTTATACGCACACTAACTGATTCAAATGGAAGGTGGGTTATTACAGTATGTCGAAGGGAAAATGGGAATTTACTTACGATATGTACTATCTATGGCAGCACCACTGATGATTCAGCAATTTTTGACTTTTTGAACAATGAGTTGGCCGAATGGCCACTACCTTTAGTCATCTGCGGCGATTTTAATATCAATCTGCCAGCAGACAAGAGTATAACCGGTGATAGAAATTGGGTATACAATGGACGAAAACCAAAAGTTTTTAAAGCCCTCAAGGATTTATGTAGGGAGCAAGCACTCACCGATATCTGGCATTCACAACATTCCATGGATTCTGGTTATACCTTTTATTCCTTTCCGCACAATAAAATGGTGCGACTAGATTACATCTTTGCATCTCAGTCTATTCTTTTAGAGAGCTTAATAGAAAAACATCCGTGTATAGTGGCAGACCATAATCCCTTAGTTATGGAAATAAAGGGGGTAATGGTGGTCAATAGAGATGTTGCTAACTGGACCTTTGAGAGATCCCTCCTTTTAAACGATGAGTATTGCAAACATATGAAACGCTGGATGGTACAATTTATTAAGGACAATTTAGGTAGTACAGGGATTGAGGTGGTTTGGGATGCACTAAAAGCAGCAATTAGGGGAGAGACACTTAGCTTCTCACTCACTTTAAATAAAGAAAAGCGTCGACAATGGGATAAACTTCAATCTCAACTGGCTGAGGCAGAAGAGAACCTAATTACTGTGCTTAGGGATGGGGAGGACTCGGCTGATGCGCAAGCAAGAATAATATCAGCAAAATCGGCTGTCATGGGGGTAATTGCTAAAAAAGCAGCAGATAGATTAGAAATTTGGAAGAGGGAGGCATATGAATGTAGTGAGCAGGTTGGACATCATCTTGCGATTAGGGCAAGACAGAAAGCCACTAGGAATATCATCACAGCCGTTAAAAATGCTGTGCAGGAAGTTGTCTCAGATGTAGAGGGCATTCGCAAGGAGTTCCTTGCTTATTATCAGGATCTATATCATGAGACGACCACCGCCCAGGCAGACGATATTGCCAAATATCTAAACCAAATCCCAGCGGTGCAATTATCGCATGACGACCAGGGTCTACTCGATGAGCCCCCCCAATGGATTGACATACTATTAAGTATCAACTGTCTTCCTAATAATAAAGCCACTGGGTTGGATAATATTCCAGGGGAATTTTATAAAAGATTCTCCACGGAATTAAAAGAGATTATGGTTCTGCTATTTATTCATGTGTTCAGTGGTGGAAAACCACCAGAGTCATGGACACAAGCTAAAATCATTATATTTTTGAAAAAGCATAAATCGGCATTGGATCCTGCCTCATATCGCCCTATAACCCTGACTAATGCGGATAGTAAAATCTACTCGAAAATATTGGCAGTTCGATTAGCAGGGGTAATACATAAGGTTATATCCCCAAGACAACACGGATTTATACCGGGACGAGGCACAGTAGATCATGTCAGGAGGATCATTTCCCTGTTTGATGCAGTACATATCTCAGGAGACCCAATGGCACTTATTCTTCTTGATGCTGAGAAGGCTTTTGATAGAGTCTCCTGGCATTTTTTATGGGAGACTCTGTCAAGGGTCGGGATAGGCCATGGATGCATTCAAGCCTTTAAGATGTTGTATTATCAACCTACAGCTAGATTATTTATAAACGGTGCACTAACTGACAAGTTTAAAATAAAAAGAGGGACTCGCCAGGGATGCCCAAGCTCACCCCTCCTGTTTGCACTGTATATAGACCCTTTTTTACGTTTACTGGAAGGCGATCAGAAAATTAGTCCTATTGTTTCACACGGGTGGGAGACGAAAGTCCTGGCCTATGCCGACGACATCGCCTTGGTGACTGCTAATCCCGAAGAATCTATGGCTGCGGTTGAATTAGAGGCGGCTAGATTTGGAAGTTTGTCCGGATATTCCCTTAATAGATCTAAAACTCAGATAATCTGTAAAAATGTGGATATGAGTCAGGATATAAGACAGGTAGAAAAAGCTACGTATCTCGGAGTGGAAGTCATGGCAACTGTTGAGAAGATAGTCGAGTGCAATATTGATCCCTTGATTGATAAAATTAAACCAGATTTATTTCGACTACACAAATTGCATCTTTCAATAATAGGGAGATGTAACTTAATTAAAATGCTTTTATTCCCCAAACTTTTATATTTTATGATAGCTATTCCGTTAGAATTTAGTAATATGTATTTAAAAAAGATCGAAGATTTGTTCTCAAGATTTATATGGGCATATGCTAAACCGAGAAGAGCCTACAAATTTCTGTCTCTACCAAAGGATAAGGGAGGGCTGGCTCTCCCAAATATAAGGCTTTACTACTGGGCAACTACTCTTCTGCATAATCTTACTCTTTTATCAGAAAATGTTATAGATAGTCCTTTGAGAGATATACCTACGCCTATAGGACTTATAATGGGTAGAGATGCATGGGGCTGGACCTGGCGGTTTTTAAACGACTCTCACTACAAGAAGGTACGTCTTAAAACATTGGTGCCCGGGTTTAAATGTATGAAGTCAGTTCGCAAAATGCTTGGACTGGGCCGTCTGAATTATTATACCCCAATATACAACAATCCAAATCTGCCTGATATTTTTAAAGATGTATTACTACAAAAGTGGCAAAAGAAGGGTCTGGTGACACTGGGGGATTTATATTCTCGCTCTGACATAGCCTCTTTTGAGAGTCTTAAAGAAAGATTTAAACTGGATTGGAAAGATTTTTATAAATACCTGCAAGTACGTGACTTTTTAAAGAAAAAGTGTGGCGGGCCAGCAGGGTTTATCAACAATCCCATTATTGATAATGTAAGGATGAATCACCCATTGATTGGAATGGTGTATAACTCTTTTAATATATTAATGCCGGACGATTTAACATTACGAGCTAGGAAGTGGAAAGAGGAAATTGATATATCACAAGACTTATTTCTTCACTCAGTAGAGTTAGCACAAAATTTGTTAATTCCAGCGCGACTTCAAGCCCAGTATTATAAATCTTGTTTTTCACTGTATTTTACTCCAAAAAAGATTGCAAAATGGGGGACGGGAAGAGGGACCTTTTGCCCACGATGTTTGTGTTTTCAGGCTGATCTTAATCATATGTTTGCCTCTTGTGATGTATTAAGTAAATTAAAATTTGAGATTACGACTTTTTTTAAAGAAATGTTAGGGAGGGATATTCTCCTATCTCCCTCCCTGATTTGCTTAGGGGTGGATCAGGAAATGCAAGGCAAACCAGGAGAGTATTTGATTTTTATAGCCATGGCAATCTATCGGCTCTGCCTTGCTTCAGCCTGGCTGGATCCATCTCCACCCGTGTACCATCAATGGTTAACGAGACTGGTGGCAAATTATAATTTTGAAAGAGCCATCTATGGGAAAAGAGGAGTACGGTCTTGTAAGAAGGGATTAAAGATATGGGAACCTCTGACCAAATGGCTTGAGAGATGATTTAGATAATACAACTGTGGTTTTTTTTTTCTTTTTCTTCTTTTTCTTTTTTCTCTTAATTATATAAAGGAGTGCCAACCCCGGGGGTGGGAGGGGCGGGAGAGGGGGTTAAATGTCTATAAAATGTGTGCATGATGAACAAATGCTGATTTATATTAATTAATTCTTATTATTCATGCTAAGTAACTTATCTAATATATACGCAATCTACTTATGGAGCTATAATATATGCATGTTTTGTATTTATAAACTATCCGCAAAGTGAGTGAAAAAAAAAAGAAATGAAGTGTAACAGGTTTAATTTAATCATGCACCAATAAAAAAATATTTAAAAAAAAAAAACAATATTTATAAAGTCCAATGATTATGAAATAAGTGAGATTAGAGGACGGGATAAGACCTTGGGGAGGTGGTCATTCCTCCCCCTAAATACCTTCCCTAGGATCTTTGTAGCTGGTCTCGATTGGTGCCCGGAGGCGTTCAAGTAATCAGACGGTATCGTTACCTTCCTCCAGGGGAACTAAGAGGGAACCGTTGGTCTGTTTAAAGGCTATCCACTTATTTATAAATGAGGACAAAAGAAAGAGATGATGGTACCTACAAATGTAGAACAAGTTATTGGTGAACAGGTACAAGGAAGACAGAGTCAGGCGCCTGTATAAAATGGAATTGTAGTGGTGTTTGTAGTATTCCACAGCAATCCATTGATATATTAAGGGCATTTCTACATATCTTTCCAAGGTGAAGTTTAAAACAGAAAATAAGTACTTTACAACGATTGGATCCTTGCAAGAGTAGAAAGCATACAAATTTTTAAGGACACTCACTAGCCTGTTTATCGAACAAAGTGTGAGAAAAGCACCTCTCATCATTTCAGGATGTTAGCTGTACGCCACTCAACAATGCAAACTTTAGTTAGGAGGCTGTACTATGTGAAAACACCTACTTTATGTTTAGGAGAAATGAATAGAGCACTTTTGCATGGTACTGTGGCAGACATAGAAAAGGTTTGTGGTGATATGCAGTTTAGTTTCTTTGGTACTGAGCAGGATTCTAGGGAAAATGAAGAGCTATTACAGTTGATAGTTTTGAAGAAGAGATTACAAAATTTAACACAGTGTGGTCTAAAAAACCAGAGTATGTTTGTATATGTTGTCGATGCACTCTCTAGAAGATTTAAATACAGACTGTTGACTTGTATTTAAAAAGTGAAAAAGTAAATAATGATAACTGGCAAAAGTTAGCTCTGTATTTATTTGTAGAGGAATGCTTTGACTTGTCCATACGGCAAGTTATATATGAGTAGAGTTACAATAAATTAGAAGATAATAAAATGAACAACACATAGATATTAGATACCCATTTTGTAAGATAATAAAATGCATGCTAATGTAGAAAAACTATGAAGGGCAAAAAATAGAAAAAACATCAACATTTATGATTCTTTGCAGCATTGCGAAGGGCTGTTATGGACTGCTCTCCAGCACTTACTACAACTCCACAATCCATGCAGTATGATGCCATCCAGGAAAACTGTGTAGCCAAATCTTGAAGTTGAGATTGGACCTCTGAAGGGACTCTCTGCCCGATGGGTTTTTGGCTGCTATTGAAGTTGAGGGTCCTTCCGCCTTGTGTTGCCTTCTTCCTGCTTTTACACTATTGCTTTGGTATGTTCATAGATGGTAAAGCATGGACGTAGTCCTGCAAGAATATTTTTTATTTGTACCCCTTGACAATGTCTTGTGACATATTGTGCATTGCGCAAATCTGCTCACTATGAACTCCTCTTTAAGAATGTTCAAGATAGATAGAACATGTTCTATCTATCTTGTACATCTTGCGTGTTCTTCTTTTTTTAGTTCAAAAGTGTATTATCCAATGATATTCCTTTGTTTCCCAGTGTCATATGATGTTCTGTTTTGTTTTTGATTTTTTGGGGGGGGATTTGTAAAGTTGTAAAAACCTTTTGTTCTTTTTATGGTAACAAAAATGGCAACTGGGACAGGAGGAATTCGAAAAATGTGCACTGAGAAATGTGCACAAAATATAAAAGGGAAAAAGTTAGCATGTATGATTTTTTGCAGCATTGTAAATAGCTGTAACACACTGCTCACCAGCAGTTATAATAACGCTACAGTCCATGCAAAACGTGGCCAATCTTGAAAACTCTGGAGCCCAGTGCTTAATTTGTGCCGGTGCTTTCCGGTGCTAAGCACCGGCACTTAATTATCAGGGCCGGGTCTACACAAATCTGCTGCACGTCACATATTGCCTTGATGATATAGCCTGCCAGTTGAAAGTAACTTTTAAAAGACGTGCTGCAGATTTTCACTCCGAGGGATGCACTATTTGGCTCCAGTGTTTCCAAGCACAGAAACCCCAGTAACAGTTTAGGAGAGGCTATGCCGGGGAAGGCCGGCCTGTGGGGTAAAGCAAAATAATGACCCCCCTGCAGTATTTTTTTTGTTGTTGGAAGTTTTATGTAGTGCGTACTCGACCTGAAGGTTATAATCGGAGCGCTTTACATAAGCACCAGCTGCATTGCAGACGGACATATTTATTATTAGGCACAGGGAAAATAAGTAAATTGCCCAGAATCACAGAATGTTTGAGCCTGCCGCCGAAACTCGAACCCGGTCCTTAGCTTCAAAGTCGCCACTCTAGCCCCTAAGTCCTGTAACTCACAGATATTCATTGCCCCTCCCACCCCCGTTACAGCCCTGAGGCTGACGTCTCTCAAAAACTGTATCATAGTCGTGCAAGCGTGAAATCCTGTTTGGCTTCGACCTTTTGCAGCCATATCTACCTGCAAGAGGAGAGTGGGGAGGCAGGGACAGGTGAGCAGCTGAAAATCACGGCCCCCACCGCCCCTCAACAACCACATGTCATAACTCTTAGCGATAAGCGTAGGGGGGCTCTTGGTACGATTCTCTTTTTCATCTAGCTGTGAGACTGAGCCTGAGCCAAGAGGCGATTCATATGCAGTAGTACTGTTCATATGCTATGTTGATGGTGGCCCTTAGTTCAGTTTTGCTGGTGGGTGGGACACTGATTGGGCTGGATTTTGGTTCTGCCGGGGTAGGGGCTGTGCGGCAGCGTGCACAGATTTTTTTAAGATTGACACGCCCTAGCACACCCGTACCCTATGAGTCATTTAAGTCAGCCCACGACGTTGAGGGCAGGCAGCAGCACCAGGCCCAGGCCTAATTAGTTATTAAAGGCAGGCAGAGCAGTGTCCCAGCCGTGCGGCCCACCACGAGTAATGGACGGTAAGCAAGTACTAAGTAGTAGCAGGCGCGCGTACCATTGCCAAACCAACGCTGCTTTTTTGGGGGGAGCAAGGTGGCGTGATGGTCATCACCGTGGTGGTAGCTCCGGCTCCACAAGATTCGATGATGATGATGATGATGCACTGCCTGCCTAGCTTAGTAGCCGCCGCCGCCGTACCGTACACTTAAACACAGGATGCAGCTCATCTTCAAAAGGTGCCTCAAAAATTGTAGATTTCTTTTGAGTCAACGAGTCTTATCAGAGAGAACAATATTCATCAAACAAATTGGCAGTGGGGACTAAAGGTTGCATCCATCTAGTAATAACTTCTTCTTGACTGCCTCATAGTTTCTCAACAAAAGAGCCTTCCAGAACGCGTTCAGCCTAGTCTTTCGTCGCTGCTCATATAACCATGATGATTCACGGTTAGGACATTATACAGCTTTCAGGAACTATGTTTGGTGGACAGCACATCATTCTGAGCTGCCAGCGCACTGAAGCAGGTGTCTATGCTCGAAAAGAATGATAAATAAATAAACACATAAACCAGCCTGCGACACAGTTGAAGGAGTGTGATGGTTAGTAGTTGTGTTGTTACTATCATTGGCAGCATGGCAGGGGCAATGTGTGGTACAAGCTGCAGTGGCCTTATTACGAGAGCCCCAGCACTTATTATTTTACAAATTAAGCACTGCTGGAGCCATATCTGTTGTAGTAGTCAACACCTCTGAAGGGACTTTCTGGCTGGGAATTGTTCTTGCTGCCACTGATGTAGATGGTCCTCTAGCTTCCCTCTGTTTGATTGCCAGTTGGAGATGTTTTCTATGTTAGGTTTTAAGATGATAGAACATGGACTTCATCCCACATTAATATTTTTTTCATCCCACTAGAGGGGTTCTGGTCACAGATTGTGCATTGCATTAGTTTAGCAGCAGTTTTTGATTCCCCATGAGTTTGGTTAACAATTGGTAGTTTGAGGGGTGTTTGGTAGTTATTTTCTATTCATGAGTTCAGATGTTGAAAGTTATTTTTTGAAACTGTTGTTTTTGTCAAATAAAGTTAAACCATTATGTTACTAAACAGCTAGACTCAAACTTTGTGTAAAATATGTTTATATATCTGTTTTACACTTTGTCATTTGTATTTGTGACTACTGATGTTATTGGACCTCCAGTGTTGCTGTGAAAAAGGAAAATGCATTTTTGATGTAGTTATTTCGACAAATGAATACAAAGGGAAAAGTTAAATTAGTATCTTACTAAATAGCTACAGTGAAACTTTATGAAAAATATGTCTATATATGTGTTTTACACTTTGTCAAAAACACCAGGTATTCACAGTGTGTTCTTGGAAATTGCACTCATAGAATCACACAGACACTACCTGTGCAATTATCAAGGACGTCATTTCTCCACCACTCTGCAAACGCGCCTCCTGGCACACTGCTAGTTGGGTGATGAAGTCCCCTTGCCTATTGAGGGTTGTTGGGGGCCAACATCCCCTCCTGTTACCTCCAGCAAGTTCCACACAGCGAGTTTGCTAAGAGGTGCTAGGATGCCATGCCCCCTTTCTCCACCACTCTGCAAACGCGTCTCCTGGCACACTACTGGTTGGGGAATAAAGTTCTCTCGGATGGTAAGGGACCTTGGGGACCAAGAAGCCCTCCTGGTACTTTCTGTAAGTTCTACACATCGGGATTCCTGAGAGCTGGTTAGAGGCCCCGCCACCTTTCCCCACTGCTCTGCAAACACCATTGCCACTTAAAAAACATAGAAATTCACACAAAAAAACAAAGGTTACAGGGCCGGTATAGTTAGGAAATATATAATTTAAGAAAAACCTTAGAAATTCACTGAAAAAAAACAAAGGTTACAGAGACGTTATAGTTAGGTTGACATTTCACTCGTACAAAACCAGAGAAATTAAGCAGTTATAGTTAGCTGAGCTAACTATAACTGGCGCCCCGCAATGCACTGCTTATGACCTCACATATTACATCACTCATTACATGGTCAGTGACATCACTGATGACATCTCAAATGTCATCACTGATGACATCACCCACAGAATCTCTGACACACCCACTCACACCCCCATATAACATTTCATACACCCACTCCAACTTTCACACTGCCATTCTCAAATCCATTCACACACCCGTATGAGTGCTTACACAGCTGGTCAATGATTCATAGATCAACACACACATCCACTCACTCACCCATACAGGACCTCACACACCCACTCACTTACTAATACAGCTACTGAAATATCCACTCATACATCCACTCACATGCTGCATCAGTCACCCATAGATTAGTCACATACCTTCTCACCCCTACAGACAATCACACAGCCACTTACTCACCCATACAGTTACATACACACGCACTCACTTAATCATACAGATACTAACACATACTCACTCACCTATACAGTTGCTGACACAAGCACACACTCACCTATACAATCACACTCACATTCACTCACTCACCTATACAGTCACTCACATACCCCATCACTCACCTATACTGCCTTTCACATACCTAGTAACTTACCCATATTACACTGACACATGCACTCACTCACCGACACAGCCATACACACACTCACTCACCCATAGAGCCCTTCTCATACACACCCACTAACCCATAGAGACACTGACTCACACACTCACTCATCAATACAGGCAGTCACACACCCCCTCACTCACCCAGACAGACACTCATACCCCATACAGGTACTCAGACAACCAATCACTCACCCATACAGAAACACAAGTACCCACTCACACACCCATACAGCCACTTGGACACCAACTGACAGACCGATACAGACATTCACACAACCTAGTCACTCACCCATACATTCATTGAGACACCTAATCACTCACTTATATAGTCAGTCACGCACCCACTGAATCATCGGCACAGGCACTAATACACACACTAATTCACCAATACACCTTGGTATATATATTTAACCCTCATAAACTTTTTAAAAACACTCATCACTGATGACATCACTGATGACATCATCCAGTGACAGTCATTTGAGATGTCATCAGTGATGTCATGAGTGATGTCACTGACCATGTCATGAGTGATGTAATATGTAAGGTCATAAGGAGTGCATTGCAGGGTTGTGAGTTATAGTTAGCTTAGCTAACTATAACTGCTGAATTTCTCTGGTTTTGTACGAGTGAAATGTCAGCCTAACTATAACATCCCTGTAACCTTTGATTTTTCCAGTGAATTTCTAAGGTTTTTTAAATGCTAATTCCTAACTATAACGTCCCTGAAGCCTATGTTTTTTTCAATGAATATATATATATATATATATGAGTGATGTCACTGACCATGTCATGAGTGATGTAATATGTGACGTCATCAGCAGTGCATTATGGGCGCGAGTTATAGTTAGCTCAGCTAACTATAACGGCCGAATTTCTCTGGTTTTGTACGAGTAAAATGTGAACATAACTATAAAGTCCCTGAAACCTCTGTCTTTTTTAGTGAATTTCTAAGGTTTTTTTAAATGCTAATTCCTAACTATAATGTCCCTGAAACCTATGGTTTTTCAATTAATTTCTAAGGTTTTTTAAATGCTAATTCCTAACTATGTGAGAATCAAAAAGAACTAGCTATTGAGTAGAAGTTCGAGATGTGTGTTCAGGAATAAGGAAAAAACATTTGTTTTTTATGAAGGCCCTCACCCATCAACCTAGTTGGTGGCATGCTTCATCGGGCCCCACCCAGGGCACCGAGTGTGCCTAGGGTGTGCTACGACGCCTGACTACAGCGGAGCGGGTTTCGCTTAGTGAGTGTGCGTTGATGGTGTTGAGAGTGTAGGTTAAAAACTGTCCTAAGGGTCCCAGTATCCACAAGGGTTATTTTAATGGTGGGCCCTTGGCAGTGTTAAAAGCAAGGCGGCGGATGTGAGTGGAGGTGACTATGAACTCCCACATCCCGTGTGGTCAACATGTTACAGTCAGGCCTCTTGTTAAATCTGGCTTTCATCAGGACCTTATGTGAAAAGTGAATTTAAAAAGGTGGTCTACAGAATATGTGTGACCAGCTAAGTGACGCACTCGCTAAGGTGCGATATATGTGCTCCGATGCAGGCCAAGTAGGTTTGACACACGGGTCTCGTGCTTTGACGAATGTGTGACTAAAAGCCGGACCCCCTCCCGGAACTCATGAGGTTTTTCTCTGATAACACCAGAGTACAAAACCGCTAGAGGAAATTATCCTCTCACATAAGGTCCTGATGAAAGCCAGATTTAACAAGAGGCCTGGATGAAACATGTTGACCACACTGGATGTGGGAGTTCATAGTCACCTCCACTCACATCCACAGCCTTGCTTTTAACACTGCCAAGGGCCCACCATTAAAATAACCCTTGTGGATACTGGGACCCTTAGGACAGTTTTTAACCTACGCTCTCAACACCATCACTGCACACTCACTAAGCAAACCCGCTCCGCTGTAGTCAGGCGTCGTAGCACACCCTAGGTACACTTGGTGCACTGGGTGGGGCCCGATGATGAAGCATGCCACCAACTAGGTTGATGGGTGAGGGCCTTCATAAAAAACAAATGTTTTTCCTTATTCCTGAACACACATCTCGAGCTTCTACTCAATAGCTAGTTCTTTTTGATTCTCACATATATACTAGGGGAAGTGAACTAGCCACTTTCCGTTCCTCTCTCTCCCATTGATACTTATTATATTATTATTATTCATTCCTAACTATAACATTCCTGAAACCTATGGTTTTTTTCAATGAATTTCTAAGGTTTTTTAAATGCTTATTCCTAACTATAACGTCCCTGAAACCTATGGTTTTTTCAATGAATATAAATAAACTTTAAACTTTTTTTCACGTTATCATCCATATTATGTTATGTATTCTTACCTTTTAATGAATTTACACACATTACTCAGTAAAAGTATTTTAGAGTAGTATTGTCCTAAACAGCACCAAAACTGTTCTCAAACTTCAGCAGTAGTCACTATAAACAAGAAGAAAAACTGTTATTTAATGTAATGTATTACAGAAATTATAACATTATATTTTTAAGAACATAAATTTACAATTACATAACATTTTCAGTTTCCCTTTTTTGCTGTTCTCAGATTCCACTTAGCTTCACCATACACAGTGATTTCAATGTAGTATCATCATTGAACAGCGGGATAAAAAACAATCAAATTGATTGTAGAAAAAAAAACACATCAGCGTAGATCATCATTTTCAATATGTGTAGCTATGTGTTTTTCTATGTACACTTTGTTAATTACTTCCTTCATATACATTAACGCTATTATTTATGTCAAATACATTTGCCAAAATGTAGACTCTCATTTACATCTGCTCCAATATACACAACAAATATATAAACTATTTCCTTTTGAACACAATTTTCCAAATGCAAAATCAATTAGCGCAAATAATATTCCAAACACTAATTATAAATACTAATTGTGTCCATTGCTCTCTACTTTCTGTTCGCATCTTCCCAATAGGCCGAATAATGTATTCAAAACTTTGGCTTCAAAGATATCAAATATGAATTTGGTAATTCATAAGGCAATCTAGGTTTGAATTCCAAGTGGGCATCATTGCAAGACCTTCAAGTGGATCCCCCCTGAATGCAGAAAAAACGTCACCAACGCACTCATAACCAGCAGACTGGACTACGGTAACGCCCTCTATGCCAGAATCAACAAATCCCTGCTACACAAGCTCCAAACCATCCAGAACACCACAGCCAGACTTGTCCTCGGAACCCCACGACATGAGGACATGTCCCAGCACCGACGAGACCTCCACCGGCTCCCCATCGAAAAGAGAGTAACCTTCAAGCTACTCACCCACGCCTACAAATCCCTCCACAACATCGGACCCAAATACCTCAACGAAAGAGTCTCCTTCCACGTACCCAAAAGGAACCTCTGCTCCGCCGACCTCGCCCTGGCAGAGACCCCACGCATCCGCAGAACCAGAGCAGGTGGAAGAGCCTTCTCCTACGTCGTAGCAAAGGCCTGGAACAAGCTCCCAGTCAACATCAGACATTCCCCCACTCTGCACACCTTCAGGAAGAGCCTCAAGACCTGGTTCTTCGACTGATCCGGAGCTGCACCCCCCCCCCCCAGCGCATTGGGACCCTCACGGGTGAGTAGCGTGCTTTAAAAACCCCTGATTGATTGATTATTTGATTGCAATGTGTCCATCCTTTTTTATACTTTAAATACACAGTATAGTGTCCATATGTTGTAGTAGGTCCATTATGGAAAAGAATAGCCACTGCTATATAAGTTCTTCCTGAAATCGATTTTTGACTTGCATAAAAATTTTAATTTTGGTTTCCAATTTTCTTCCATTTGCTCTACAACGTTGTAGCGTTAAAATGAGATATTTTCCAAATCTTGCTATTTGTAATGTAGACAACATCTCTGATCTACAATGTGAACATTTCATGTCCTGATTGGCTGTTTTTATCAATTTGTTAAAAAGTACTGATTTGAAGTCTGGTATCGTCAAGTATATGAATTGTTCTGTTTCTATCTCTGTGGTAGAAGTAAATGAACACTCTTCACATTTATGATCTCATCTGTAACTTAGTCCAAATAAGTTTTCAATCTGTATTCCTTCATGTTCTAACACTCCAAGCATAAGCATTAAAAATGATTGTGCATCTTGTTGTACATTAAGAGTAAATGTCAATGAACCAGTACATATATCCAAAAGATGCCGAACGGCAGAAGCAGTATGGATTTTGCTTCTATCAGTTACCAACTGTTGAAATACATGATGTAGTAAAGAACAGAATCTTTTTTCATGATTTCCCATGATTTCACGATGAAGATCTTCTAGATAAAACACAACATTCAGAATCACATTAGCGTAGCAGTTGATACCTGATCTATTTTCCAACTGGTATCCTACAATTTCATCAACAGTTTCCATTTTCTTTTTCTTTACACCTTCAAGTTTCTCTTCAATTCTTTTTTTTTTCCAATCTCAGTTGAATGTTTGACATATTTCCGTTTTGGACACACTACACGTTTCTCATATATGGGATATTCACCTAAATCAGGTGTATAAAGTCTTCTTAAACGATTATACTCTCTTACACATCTTGCATCAGCACTAACCTTTTTCTCATAGAAATCTATCAAATACAAACCAGACAATGTTCTTGCTCGAGATAACGCTACGTATGCCATTCCCTCTTTAAACACTGTACTTCCGATATTTACAAAAGCACTGTCTATACTTAAACCTTGAGATTTATGAATAGTTACTGCATATGCTAATGACAGAGGGAAACTGTTTTCTCCGAACATACAAATCTTTTACAAGCAAAAAACGTACAACACAACGCCCAATCTGTCTTACCTCTTTAATCTGATCAAATTTTATAATCAAAAATTCTATTCCATCTCTGTTCTGAAATTTTACAAAATCAACAACTTTTCCCATTGCTCCATTTTCTAAACCTTCTTCTACATTCAAATTACGCCGTAAAATTACCCGACAGTTTATACAAACATGTAAAGCCTTTTCTGAGCCTGCAGTTTTAGATACAGACTTTTCCAAAGAATACAATTTAGCCTGTAGTTTCTCTGTGAGAAGAATAGTCACTCCCTTGTGTTCAATTTTATCAATAGCTTCAATTTCCACTATTTGTTGTTTTTCCAGGTTCAAAAGTTCTTGATCAAATGTAGAACACTCTTGCAGTGTAGGCATTAGGCAAACTATAGACTGCTTTTCTCCAAGCATGTTATATATTACTTCAGCTGCTGTGTTTCCACTTGTAAACAAGTTCCTTAATAGCCGACTTTCTAAAGCTTGTTTACCATGTTTCGTCAAGACACCAATTCTTATGTCTTGAAGAATATTTCCGTAATCTTCATCACTTGCTTGTCGCATATTCTTAATAAGCTCTTTATTTCCAAAATGTAACCAAATGTTCACATTTCCAATACTTCCCAAAGATTTCCTAGTGTCTTCATGGACAAGTGTTTTAAAACCAGGTTGTCCTTTTACAGGAGTTAGTTGTAGTAGATCGCCGAACACAATTAAATGTTTTCCTCCAAACAGAACATCGTAATCTGGTTTTTAAATCTGTTGCATTCTCAAGTGTACAAAGGCGAGCATTAAGTTTGACACCATGCTCACCTCATCAATAATTAAAAGTTTAATTTTCTTCAGTACTCTTGACACTTCATAACAAGCTTCTCCAGACAGCTTCTGATATTCCAATTTATTATCATGGTCAACTGGTAGCATAAGTAATCTATATAAAGTAATCCCTTTAATGTTGTGTGCTGCTAATCCAGTTGGACCTGTTACAATACAAGATAAATGTGATTCTGTAGTTTTCTGTCGATAACTGGTCAAAAACGTAATTAAGAAACTTTTTCCTGTTCCAGCTTGACCACTGATGTACATTAAAATAGGTTTAAATGATGAACATTGGCATTTTTTTTTTATGCAGCAAACCATGTTGTATCTGTTGTGTCACTTGTAGATATATTTCTTTTTGTTCAATATTTAGTTGTTCTTCTAACTTTTCCGACGAATAATATCCTGTTGTGCTTGCTACATTGCAGTTTCTACCTCATTCACGGCTAATGCTGCTTCATTTTCGATAATTGGTTGTCCCAGTGGATCTTGACTTAGTAGACCAGAACTTTGACTATCTTGAGAACTGTCTCTTGCTCTTTCAGCTGCAATAGTACTTTCTTGTCCAATCTAATCATTTAACATTTGTAGATATGTAGGGAAAATTGTGCATTAAATGCTATCTTTACTTGCATTAAAAGAATCTTCATAGCAGTCAAAATCTCCAAGTAATTCTGTTTCACTACGCCATGGCTTGAACAGTTGCAGAAGTGCAAAATTGAAAAATTCCCTCTTAATCTGGACTTTCCCAACTGAGTTTTCTGTGGTTAATAAGATTTCCTTTGGCATGTTTTACTAAACATCCATCACATCCAATTACTGCATATTTTTCTTCTTTTATATTTTCTGTAACTTTTCTTTTAAAGCTGTAATGTTGAAGTTTTTCATACAGACATAGGTTTTCCAGATGTGGACTCCTTTTGGGATAGTATGTATCCAACATATTAGTTTTAACAATATCTGTACTTTCTGGTTCATTCAGTTCTAAGTATTTGATTTCTTGTAATGTTTTCAATACTCTATTTTGTGTGGAGGCAAAACCTAAACTTACCCAAATGATTCTTCTTGACTTTGAATATAAACTAGCAGAGCTCAAGTGATCCGAACATTCATAGGATCCAATCTCTCGATGGGAAAGCATTTTCAAGCTAAAGCTGTACAATTTCTTTCTAAGACTCTTCTCTTGTGAAATTTCTTCCCACGTGTCTTTCATCTCTGTCTTTTCAGATTTGGTTATATATGATGTAACATAGCGAGCAACAGCAATTGAACTATCTCCAACATATTGAATATCCATGTTTGCATTCCACATTTTCAAAATCACTAGATTGTAGTCATTAATATACTTTGAATCTTCGGTTCTTTTTAAGTTGTATGTATTCTTCTGAGATTTCCGAGCTATTGTATGCCTTACTTCTGACATAAAACTATTTACTCTTCCTTTAGAAATTATTGGACGTGGGAATCCAAAACGACATTTTGTATAAAATTTCCCTTTAGACTTGTATTTTCCTTGACAGTATTTTCCACATCGATTACTTTGAAACCGTAAAACTTGTTGTCTCAAGCTTTTTTCTCCTCCTTGTCTTGGAATGGCACAGGTAACATACTCTTCGATGAAAGACAAAACACTTTCATCAGTATCATTTACAAATTTTGGAGCATTCTTTATCCATAATAGCATGTATATATGAGGAGCACCTCTAGCTTGGTACTTTTTTCGCCAAAAGAAAGCAGTAATTTCTCCAAGTGGAGGAATATTTTTATTGCAGAGAAATGACATTATACTTTGAAAACTATGGTTAAAATACCTGCAGATATTTACAGGATCAAAGGAACATAGTTCTCCAGGTGTCTTCAATTCAATATTTTTTACATTTGAATTTGCTTCTCATAGAAATTCAAGTAAATCTTCCCACGTATATTCAGCACAGCTAAGTGTTACAAACCATGTATGTGTACCTAAGTCTCTTAATATACACTTAAGTTCACCGTGACGACGAAACCAATATTCATTGGTACCACGTTGACATGCCATCAAATTAATTAACTGTGATTCTAAGTTTTCATCTCTTTGTTGAACTTTCTCCATGAATTCTTTTGCAGAAACATGTGGAAGATGACCTCCTGTTTTTAATATGTGGTTAACTGCATATGAAAGTGCAGACAAATCACTTTCAAACAGAAGATGAAATATGTATGGAATGCTTCGGATGTATAGTATAATGTTCATAAATCTCTTCACTCCTAGACTTATCCACTTTTTCTATTTGGCCACTTGAAATTTCTGTTTCATCTTCTAAGCATATTACCTGTTCATCAACATTTACATTCTTATAATAAATATTATTCTGTACCAGATATAATGTAGCCTTTTGAAGTTTATTAAAATCTACACACTCTTGCCATATTTTTCGACTCTTTGTTGGTACACCATTAACTAGAATAACTACTGCCTCATTTTCCTCCCTGTCTACACCAACAGTTTCAATATTTTTCTTAAAATCTAAAGGTAAGTACACAACTCTTCCTTTCAGACCTCTTTGTAAATCTGTTGGAGGCAGCTTACCTGTTTTAGGCTCCATATGAACTATAGCCTGAAATGGGTGCACAGATTGAATAAGAATGGACTCATATGCATTCAAATCTGCCAGTTCTGGAGGAATAGCTACCAACTCTAACTTGTTATGTACTGCTCTAGCTGGCATTTTGTTCTCTTCTAACTTGTTGTAACAATTTTTACAAATAACTTGATCAGTACCCAATTCAAACCGACCTTCTAACAACAAATAAGCACCAAATTGCTGCCACTTAAAATTGTTTTCCTTTTCCCTTTTTAAATATAAATCTACATTACTAGTTTGACTTCTATAATAAGTACGTCGACATCAAATACAAACATAGTTTGGTTTTTCACATGAATCTGTCTTAAACTTTTGTAATTTTTGCTGCAAAGTCATCAATACTAATGTCTTTCGCATGTTCTTCAACACCTACACTTATCAAGCTCTCACTTTCTCCACACTCCTCTTGTGAACCAAGAAAACGAAACTGTATATCATCACAAACTTTTTGTACATCTGAAACTGAACCGTGCAAAAGAGCTGTGTTCATTTCAGTTAAAAATAACGCAGGAGTTTTTACATAGCAAACTCTCCTTACTAACTAACTGAGTAGTGTACTGCTAACATTCTTAAATGATGAAAAGTACTTTTACACACTTTTCTTGAAAGACAACTTAGAGAATGACCCTGCAACTTACCATATTTTCTTATTTTACATGGATCTAGTCCTTATAACATCTTAATCTTCTGTTTAAGACTTTTTTTTTTGCATACTCTCCGTGAGAAGTTGGCCTGGTATATGCTGTCCACTAATTAAAGTGGGCACCTTGCACCAGTCCAAACAACCCTTATGGTGATTTAAGAGGTCAAAGATAACCTTAGAAAGCTATCCAAGTGGTAGCTGTGGAGAGCAGCCGTCAGGCTTAGTCTTGAAGGAATGTTAAGCAGCTTGTTTTACCAGAATGCAACCTTATCTTATTGGTTAAATGAAAGGAGAACCACACAGTAGTTATAAAAATATGTATTCATTAATATAACACTATCTAGTACGACACACTATCTCCTACACGGAGATAATCACAAAGCACACAATACTTAAGCACAGAAATGACAGTATGACAGTAAATAGCACTAATACACAGTGGGCTCCGGGGGAGGGGACCAAACCGTATACTAAGAAAGTGGTATAAGAACCACGACTTGAGTCAAGACAGTGTCGAGAGAACGTAGAATCGCTGGGACCCCAAGGAACCACCCAAGGTGAGTAGATGGGGACCCCACGGAGGACGGGTGCAGTGTGAGAACACAACCGCGTGCTCCGTACAATTCTATAGGAAAGTCACGGTTGAAGTTTTAGAGTTTAAGGACCTTTCCCAGTGGACTTCGAAGAAACCCTGTGGAAGATAGGAGGTTGGAGAGCCAGCCCACTCGTGGATATCGAGGAACCCAAGTTACCTATCCCAGGGAAGCCGGGTGCATAGGTCTGAAATGTCGTCGGAAACCACTGTCGAACCCAAAGGAGGACTTCAAAGAAGAGCTGCTGCCGGAAGGAAGAAAAGTGTCCGTTGGAATTCAAAGGTGGATTCTTGTTGAAGAGTACCTAAAAGCAGAGGGGACAGAGTCTGGGTCACTCAGGAGGGACCAGGGGCTCGGTAGACGAATGCCCACCGATGTTGGGTGCTTCTGGTGCGTTGATGGAGTCCTTGACTCTGCAGCTACGGGGACCAGGAGACGTCGAGGACAACCAGGAGCCAAGTACGAGCTTTCCCACAAAGGATATCGAGTGCTGAGGGGTCGGTGTCCAGCGGGAGCACCAACAAGCCTTGGCAACGGCAACCCATGCAGAAGGTAAGGATGGATACGGTTCGGACCAGCAAGGTCCAGGAGACTCACCACAGCAAGGGGAGTCAGGGCAGGCCAGGAGCAATCAGGGGAGCCCAAGAAAAGCAAAGTTTGACCCACAAGTGGACTCACAGGCTGGAGGCACAGGAGTCGCAAGAGGACCTCGAGCGATTTCACCAAACAACAGCCCACGGAGCACTCGGTGCGAGGAGGCCAAAGTTCTTGGTAGGAAATGGTGCCAGAGGTTGGGGATATTCGGAGAAATGCCAACAAGCATATGCACTTGCAAATGTACATGTTGAACAGGGGTTTGAGTATTGTAGCCCCCACGAGGGATTCTGACCTCAAACTTGGTGAGAGGGCAGCTCAGACCTCGAGGGACATAGAAACCCACCTCCTGTGTTGCTGAAGCCTTCGGAGTCCATAGGAGCTCAGGGTCAGCCGACCGGACAGCAGTGTTGCGGTGCCTGCGAATGCAGGGGAGTGACTCCTTCACTCCAAGGGAGATATCTTTGGTTGTCCTTGATGCTTCACAGGTCCTGCACGGATACTGTATGGTGCACAGGCACAGACAATGCTTCAGACTGAGAGGGAGACGAAGTCGGGCCCAAACGAAGTCCAGTGAAGTCCAGGGTGTCCAGACGGTCAAAGTTCAGTGGTTTCTGGTTCAGAATCTTGTCCACGTCCAATCTAAGGTCCTACAGCCAGGTAAGCCCTTATGTACCCATGGAAGAGGGTTGGCAAGATTCAGGGGACCCTCCCAGGGGAGGGTCTGGACAGTGGGGAGGTTACTCCCATGTCCTTAGCCCAGTTTTGCGCCAGAGCGGGAGTCAACGGCTCCCAGGACTGGTTTGAACTGGGCTATGCACAGGGACACCAAATGTGCCCCTCATGCAGATTTTCAGTCACTTGAAAGCACCCACCCAGCCCTGATACACTGACTCCTGTCTGGAAGGTGGTCACACCTCCCTGTGACAGGATGCCTATTGTTCTGCCTTCCCCTGCTCGAGCTTGGCTCTGCAGCAGGAGGGCAGAAATGTGTCTCTGGTAGGCAGCAACCATTTTGTGCTGTCCGGGACTAGAAGGCTAGTACCGGGAACACAAGGGACCCCACGGAGCTCACTTCTAAGGGGTGGAATCATACATCCCACACCGGTTACCGGTGTAGGGGTATGATTCCAACAAGTTTGACACCAAACACGATAGGGTTAGTTTCAGCCGTTTTAGAGTTGGTCATCCCGAGGTCACATAATGCCACTCTATATGTCGTAAATGGCTGCCTCACTGACAACCAGGGAGAATGGACTCCGTAGGATGCAGGGGTGTTCTGCTCATGCAGTGGCACCCTCTCACTTAGAACCAAGCAACCTGCAGTCAGGATTGTAAAGGCTTGCTAGAGGGGTGGCTTATAGGTTCTAAGTGCAGTGACCCTTAGATATAGTAAACCTATATCTTAAGTACGTGGTGCATGCACCAACTTACACAGGCTGTAATGGCAGGCCTGTAGGTTCCATTTTGCATGGCCTCTCATGGGTGGCATAATACATGCTTCAGCCCAAGGGAGGCCTCTGGGGTACCTATGCCCTGGGTACATGGTACCATATACTAAGGACTAACAAGGGTACCCCATTATCCAATCTGCAGTGTACCTAAGTACACAGCATAACAGTTTAAGGAGAAAGCAGATAGACTGGGGTCCTGATTAGCAGGATCCCAGTCAGACTAGTCAAAAACAGTATCACATTTAGCAAACATTGGGGGAAACCATAAGAAGCAGATCCAACTTTCCTACACAAGCCCCCCCCCAAACGTAAGGAGATGAGACTAACCTTGCCCAGTTGAGTCTTCATTTTCTAAGTGGAAATATCTGGAGAGTCCATCTGCATTGGCATGGTTACTCCCAGGTCTATGTTCCACTGTCTAGTCCATCCTCTGTAGGGAAATGGACCACCTCAAAAGTTTGGGGTTTGCACCCTTCATCTGTTTTAGCCATAGGAGGGGCTTATGGTCTGACTGAACAATGAAGTGAGTACCAAACAGGTATGGCCTCAACTTATTCAGGGCCCAGACCACATCAAAGGCTTCACTCTCTATAGCTGACCAACGTTTCTCTCTGGGGATCAACCTTCTGCTGATAAAAGCTTCTGGTTGATCCTGACCCTCTGCATTAAGTTGTGACAACATAGCCCCCACCCCCAACTCAGATGCATCTGTTTGGACAATAAATTGCTCGGAGTAGTCAGGACTCTGCAGAATGGGAGCAGTGCACACGGCCTGCTTGAGATCATCAAATGCCTTCTGTCAGCTAACTGTCCACTGAATCTTCTTGGGCATTCTTTTTGATGTGAGATCATTCAAGGGAGTCACTATAGCCCCTTATCCTTTCACAAATCTTCTGTAGTACCCAGTCAGGCCCAAGAAAGCTCTGACCTGAGTCTGGGTAGTTGGAGCAACCCAGTCCATTATGGTCTGGATTTTGCTCTGTAATGGTTGAACCTGGCCTCCACCCACAAGGTGGCCCAGATACACAGCCTTGCTCTGCCCTATCTGGCACTTAGTAGCCTTGATAGTGAGGCCTGCCTTCTGCAGAGCCCCAAAACATTCTTCAGGTGGACCAGTTGATCCTCCCAGGTGGAGCTAAAGACAGCTATATCATCAAGATATGCTGCAGTATAGGCTTCCAGGCCTGTAAGGACTTTGTTCACCTGCCTTTGGAATGTGGCAGGTACATTCTTCAAACCAAAGGGCATTACAATAAATTGATACTGCCCACTAGGGGTTGAAAATGCAGTTTTTGGTTTGGCATCCTCAGCTAGTCTGATTTGCCAATAGCCAGCAGTGAGGTCAAATGTGCTCAAGAACTTGGCTGAGGCCAAAGTATCAATAAGCTCATCTGCCCTTGGAAATGGATGAGCATCAGTCCAAGTGACTGCATTGATCCCCCTGTAGTCCACACAAAACCTCATCTCTCTTTTACCACCCTGGGTGTGAGGTTTGGGTACAAGGACTACTGGAGTAGCCCAAGGGCTATCTGAGGGTTCAATTACTCCCAACTCCAGCATCTTCTGGCCATCTGTCCTGATGCAATCTCTGACATAGTCAGGCTGCCTGTAAATCTTATTTTTAACAGGTAGACTCTCCCCTGTGTCCACTTCATGGGTACACCAGGTGGTCTGACTGGGAGTCAGAGAGAACATGTGCCTATATTGATTGAGGACCTTCCTGCAATCAATCTGCTGATGGTCAGTGAGGCTGCCTGGCAAGGCTACACCATCAACTGACCCATCATCAGGGTTCTGAGAGAGGAGATCAGGGAGAGGGTCACTCTCTTCTTCCTGTCCCTCATCAGTTGCCATGAGCAAGCCCATGTCAGCCCTGTCCACAAAAGGTTTGAGCCTGTTCACATGGAGCACCCTTTGGGGGCTCCTAGGAGTGCCAAGGTCCACCAAGTAGGTACCTCACCTTTCTGCTCAATTATAGTATGGGGTCCACTCCACTTGTCTTGGAGAGCTGCTGGGGCCACAGGCTCCAACACCCATACTTTCTGCCCTTGCTGATAAACAGTCAGAAAAGCCTTTTGGTCATGCCAAGCTTTCTGTAATTCTTGACTTGTCTCAAGGTTTTTGCTGGCCTTCTTCATGTACTCAGCCATCCTTGAGCGGAGACCAAGTACATAGTCCACAATGTCTTGTTTAGGAGGTTTGAGATGTAACTCCCATCCCTCCTTCACCAAACACAGGGGAGCCCAAACTGGATGCCCAAACAGAAGTTCAAAAGGGCTGTATCCAACCCCCTTCTGTGGGACCTCTCTGTAGGCAAAGAGAAGGCAGGGCAATAGAACATCCCATTTTCGCCTAAGCTTTTCTGGGAGGCCCATGATCATGCCCTTTAGGGTTTTGTTGAATCTTTCAACTAACCCATTGCATTGTGGGTGATAGGGTGTGATGAACTTATAGTTCACTCAACACTCGTTCCACATTGCAATAATATAACTTGACATGAAGTTGGTACCTCTGTCAGTTAAGACCTCCTTAGGGAAACCCACTCTGGAAAAGATTCCCGGGAGGGCCCTGGCCTCCAGAGGGGCTGTGGTGATTCTAAGGGGTATTGCTTCTGGATACCTAGTGGCATGGTCCACCACCACTAGAATATAACTGTGTCCAGATGCTGTTGGAGGGTTCATGGGACCAATGATATCAATCCCAACCCTCTCAAAGGAACCCCCACCACTGGTAGTGGTATGAGGGGGGCCTTTGTGGTACCACCTGACTTACCACTGGCTTGGCAGGTAGTACAGGAGCGACAAAACTCCTTGGTGTCCTCAAACATGTGAGGCCAGTGAAAGTGAGGGACAAGCCTGTCCCAAGTCTTACTTTGGCCTAGGTGTCCTGCTAAGGGAATATCATGTGCCAGGGTGAGTAGGAAGCCCCTAAACGTCAGAGGTATGACCAACCTCCTGGTGGCACCAGGCTTGGGGTCTCTACCCTCTGAATAAAGGAGTCACTCATCCCAAATGATCCTGTGCGATCCACTGACAGTCCCAGCAGCCTCAGCAGCATTTTGCTGTCTGTGGGGTTCAAGAGAGGGGCAGGTTTGCTGCTCCAAACTCAGTTCTGCCCTGGAAGGGCCCCCTGTCCCCAAGAACTCAACCTGATCAGGTTCAAGTTCATCTGAGACAGTTCCTTCACAGGGACTAAGATCATCTCCCTCAAGAGACTGATCCTCACTCTGAGTCTGGGGGGAAAACACAGCCTTACGCCTCCTGCTCCTTCTCTTGGAAGGCCCTTGGTCCATTGTTCCAGGATCCAGGGCCTGTTCAGTGTTTGTCAGTTTGGCCTGTGACCTGGTCACAGCAAACACATCTGCAGAGATGCCCAGCATTGCTGCATGAGTCCTACGTTCCACTTCAGTCCAGGCTGAAGTTTCCAAATCATTGCCCAACAAACATTCTACTGGTAGGTCTGAGCTAACCACAACTTCCTTAGGGCCAGTTACCCCTCCCCAGCTGAAATTAACAACTGCCAAGGAATGGTCAGTCCTGACATTGTTAGCATTGGTCACTTGGTACATTTCTGCAAGTATGATTTGGTCAGGGGCCACAAGATACTCTGTCACCATAGTGACACTTGCACCTGTGTCCCTGTATGCCATGGCCTCCTTACCATTGATTAAAGGCCGTTGTCTGTATTTGCCCAGATTACTGGGACTGACAAATAGGGTGGCAATATCCATGCCACCATCACAGACAAGGACAGCCTGAGCTGGAGTTCTGACTAGGCCGGAACCCATCTCAGAGCCCAAAGTTGACCCTACTAATCCCTTGTTCCCTGTACCACCACTTGTACTTGTGCTAGGGGGCACAGTTGCTTTAGGGGCAGTGGTGGTAGGAGGATTTTCCTTGGCTTTTGGACAATCAGCATCTCTTGTCCAATGTGTCTTCTGTTTACAGAGATAACACCAAGGTTTCTTTTTGCCTTTACCTTTGCTAAATTGAGGCTCCAGTCTCCTCGGAGGCGTGGGTTTGAATCCTTCCGCTACCACCAATGTGAGAAGTTGGCGAATTAAAGTGGGCACCTTGCACCAGTCCAAACAACCCTCATGGTGATTTAATAGGTCAAAGATAACCGTAGAAAGCTATCCAAGTATTAGCTGTGGAGAGCAGCCTTCAGGCTTTGGGCCCGATTCTGATGCGGTTAGGAAATCTTCCCAATCGAATCGGTTTGGAAATGGTTTCCGACCGACTCGGATCGGGAGAGTCCGACCGACCGAGTATGATGCATCCGGATGCTTCCCGATACGATTTGGTTGGACTCCCATTGACTTCTATGGGAGCCTATGTTCCTAACCGCATCGTAATCTGGCCCTCGGTCGGGAAGACACGTTCCCCATCCGATTTGGAATGAGCAAATGCAGTTAGGAGGCCTTCCTAACCGCATCGTAATCGGGCCATAGGTGGGAATGCTTTCCTAATCGCATCGGGATCGGGCCCTTAGTCTTGAAGGAATGTTAAGCAGCTTGTTTTACCAGAATGCAACCTCATAGTATTGGTTAAATGAAAGGAGAACCACACAGTAGTTATAAAAATATGTATTTATTAATATAACACTATCTAGTACGACACAGTATCTCCTACACGGAGATAATCACAAAGCACACAATACTTAAGCACAGAAATGACAGTAAATTGCACTAATACACAGTGGGCTCCGGGGGGGGGACCAAACCATATACTAAGAAAGTGGTATAAGAACCACGACTCGAGTCAAGACAGTGTCGAGAGGATGTAGAATCGCTGGGACCCCAAGGAACCACCCAAGGTGAGTAGATGGGGACCCCACGGAGGACGGGTGCAGTGTGGGAACACGACCGCGTGCTCCGTACAATTCTATAGGAAAGTCACGGTTGAAGTTTTAGAGTTTAAGGACCCTTCCCAGTGGACTTCGAAGAAACCCCGTGGAAGATAGGAGGTTGGAGAGCCACCCCACCCGTGGATACTGAGGTACCCAAGTTACCTATCCCAGGGAAGCCGGGTGCATAGGTCTGAAGTGGCGTCGGAATCCGAGGCAAACCCAATGGAGGACTTCGAAGAAGAGCCGCTGCTGGAAGGAAGAAAAGTGTCAGTTGGAATCCAAATGTGGATTCCTGCCGAAGAGTACCTGAAAGCAGAGGGGACAGAGTCTGGGTCACTCAGGAGTGACCAGGGGCTCGGTAGACGAATGCCCACCGATGTCGGGTGCTTCACGTGCATTGATGGAGTACTTGACTCTGCAGCTACATGGACCAGGAACCATTGAGGACAATCAGGAGCTGCATATGAGCTGTCCCACAAAGGATGTCGAGTGCTGAGGGGTCGGCGTCTGGCGGGAGCACCAACAAGCCTTGGCAACAGCAACCCATGAAGAAGGTCAAGGATGGATACGGTTCGGACCAGCAAGGCCCAGGAGACTCACCACAGCAAGGGGAGTCAGGGCAGGCCTGGAGCAACCAGGGGAGCCCAAGAAAAGAAAAGTTTGACCCTCAAGTGGACTCACAGGCCGGAGGCACAGGAGTTGTGAGAGGACCTCGAGCGATTTTCACCAAACAACAGCCCACGGAGCACTCGGTGTGAGGAGGCCAAAGTTCTTGGTAGGAAATGGTGCCAGAGGCTGGGGCTACGGGGAGCCCAATGCACTTGTTCAGGAAATGCCAACAAGCATATGCACTTACAAATGTACGCGGTGCACAGGGGTTCGGGTATTGCAGCCACCACGAGGGATTCTGACCTCAACCCTGGTGAGAGGGCAGCTCGGACCTTGAGGGATGTAAAAACCCACCTCCTGTGTCGCTGAAGCCTTCGGAGTCAGTAGAAGGTCAGGGTCAGCAGACCGGACAGCAGTGTTGCGGTGCCTGCGAATGCAGAGGAGTGACTCCTTCACTCCAAGGGAGATATCTTTGGTTATCCTTGATGCTCCACAGGTCCTGCACAGCTTCTGTATGGTGCACAGGCACAGACGATGCTTCAGACTGAGAGGGAGACGAATCGGGCCCAAACGAAGTCCAGAGTGTCCAGACGGTCGAAGTTCAGTGGTTTCTGGTTCAGAATCTTGTCCACGTCAAATCTAAGGTCTTACAGCCAGGTAAGCCCTTATGTAGCCACGGAAGAGGGTTGGCAAGATTCAGGGGACCCTCCCAGGGGAGGGTCTGGACAGTCAATCAATCAATCAGGGAATTGTAAGCGCGCTACTCACCCGTGAGGGTCTCAAGGCGCTGAGGGGGGGGTCCGCAGATCTGTTTAGCTGAAGAGCCAGGTCTTGAGGGTCTTCCTGAAGGTGTTCAGGGAGGGGGCGCGTCTGATGTCTGCCGGTAGCTCGTTCCAGGTCTTGGCTGCAATGTGAGAGAAGGATCTTCCGCCTGCTCTGGCTCTGTGGATGCACGGGGTTTCGGCCAGTGTGAGATTGGAAGATCGGAGTTTTCTTTTGGGTACGTGGAAGTTGATTCTGTCGTTGAGGTATTTGGGTCCGTTGTTGTGTAGGCATTTGTAGGTGTGAGTGAGGATTTTGAAAGTGACTCTTTTCTCCACAGGGAGCCAGTGGAGACTTCGTAGGTGTTGGCTGATGTGTTCGTGTCGGGGGATGCCGAGGACGAGTCTGGCGGCGGTGTTCTGTATTGTTTGGAGTTTGCGGAGTAGGGACTTGTTGATGCCGGCGTAGAGTGCGTTTCCATAGTCTAGTCTGCTGGTGATGAGTGCGTGGGTGACTTTCTTCCTTGACTCAGGGGGGATCCACTTGAAGTTCTTGAGGAGGATGCGGAGGGTGTTGAAGCAGCTGGAGGTGACGGCGTTGGCCTATCGGTTCATGGTGAGTGATGAGTCGAGTATGATGCTGAGGTTCTTGGCGTGGTCTGAGGGGTTAGGTGGGCTTCCAAGGGCGGTCAGCCACCAGGTGCTGTCCCATGCAGAAGGGGTGGTACCGAGGACGAGGACTTCTGTCTTCTCGGCATTGAGCTTCAGGCAGCTGTTGGTCATCCAGACTGCAACGTCTTGCATTCCTTTCTGGAAGTTGAGTTTGGCAGTGGTGGGGTCTTTGGTGAGGGAGAGGATGAGCTGGGTGTCGTCGGCATAGGATACGATGTTGAGGCCGTGTTGTCGGACGATGGCTGCGCGGGGGCCATGTAGATGTTGAAGAGGGTGGGGCTCAGTGATGAACCCTGTGGGACTCTGCAGGTGATTTTCGTGGGGTCGGAGAGGAAGGGTGGGAGTCTGATCCTTTGGCTTCTCCTGGTGAGGAATGATCAGATCCAGTCCAGGGCTGTTCCTTGTATGCCTGCGTCGTGTAGTCTGGCGACTAGTGTGCGGTGGGAGACGGTGTCGAAGGCCACGGATAGGTCGAGTAGGATGAGGGCTGCGGAGTGGTCTTGGTCCAGGAGGGTGCGGATGTCGTCTGTGGCGGTGAGTAGGGCGGTCTCTGTGCTGTGGTTGCTTCGGAATCCGGATTGGGACGGGTCGAGGACGGCGTTCTCTTCAATGAATCGTGTCAGTTTCCTGTTGACTGTTTTCTCTGCAACTTTGGCTGCAAAGGGCAGGAGCGAGATGGGCCGATAGTTCTTGAGGTCGGTGGGGGTCAGCTGTGGGCTTCTTGAGCAGGGGTCTGACTTCTGCGCGCTTCCTGTCGTCTGGGAAGGGGCCTGTTTTGAAGGTGGTGTTGATGGTGCGTCGTAGTTCGGGTGCGATGGCGGCCACAGCTCTGTGGTAGATGTGAGGGGGCAGGGGTCGGTGGGGGCCCCCGAGTGGATGCTTTTCATGGTCGAGGCGGTGTCTTCGGCCGTGATCGGTGTCCAGTTGGAAATGGTGGGCTGGCTGGTGTTTCTGCTCCCAGTCTAGCCAACCTCTATGTCCACGGGTTCGAACAAGAACATGTGCTGTCAGATACGAATCCCTTCCGAGAGTCCATTCGCTTGTGGAAGCGATATATAGATGACATATTTGTCGTCTGGAGAGGAAACTCAGAGTCCATAACAACGTTCCAAACATGGTTGAATACGAGGAACGATTTCCTGAGGTTTACTGTGGAATTTGACAAAAATAAACTATCATTTCTCGACCTACTGATTTTTGCCACCCCATCAGGCTTGGAGAGCGAGCTATACAGGAAGCCGATGGCTAGGAACTCTTTGCTGTGTTATGACAGTCATCACCCCAAGTCACTCCGTGACAATTTACCTTATGGTCAATTCCTCCGGGTCCGGAGAAACTGTTCAACTAAAGAGAAATTCGTAAATCATGCCACTTAATTATCAACACAACTAAGAGCGAGGAAATACCCCAAAAATCTGGTGCGGGGCTATCTCAAACGTGCCACTAACAACAGAGAGGCTCTTCTAGATCCACCGGTACCTAAACCCACAATGAACAGGATTACTTTTGTTAACACCTTTAGTACTATGTCAAATAACATCCAAAGGAGTGTGCGCAAACATTGGCGTATATTAAACATAGGAAATGAGCAGATCCCATTACCACTCTTCTCTTTTAAGAGAAGTACGAATCTGCGTGACCGATTGGTCCATACTAGACCTAAGACCAGACCACCATCAGGTGTAGGGACACTGTGGGATCTGCCTGCAGTCCGCTGACATGTACGCTGTGGGTCTTGTGCGGCTTGTCCCCAGACACAACAGTCTAAATCAATAGATATTGGCACGAATAGACCCTGGGTGCAGAACAGATTCACTAATTGCAACAGTGACAAACTCATTTACCTCATAACATGTCCATGCAAATTTCACTATGTGGGTATGACTACCCGCAAGGTGAAATTGAGGATTTTAGAGCATAAGAGCACAATCAGGTGCAGGAAGCAGGCCACAAGACTGACGAAACATTTCTTAGAAAGAAATCACCATGCAGAGGACTTTACATGGACGGTTTTGGAACAGCCATTCATTCCCAATCACATCACCGATGTCTCTAAGTATCTATTCATTAGAAAACAGAAATGGGTTTTCAAGCCACAAAGTGATAAACAAGGACTCAATGATGAAATACCTTGGTCTCCATGTGACTTGGGTATGCCCATTTGACCCATTGTTCAGCTGTAGGCTATAGAACCCTAGGGAGTTCTTTCCAGTTTGTCCAGGACTAAACATGACATCAGACTGTAGTGACACGCTGTAATAACTAATTGTCTCTTTTTGTGATGGTGATCTGTGTTCACTCTATAAACACACTACACGTGTCCCACTTTTTCAACTATTGGGGCTACACAGACCTATGCGTGGATATACCAACAGTGCTTTATACTCGCTCCACTTTAGGTTAATAAACATCACACTCTCATCAGTAATATTGTTGTAATTACAATCTGTGCATTTCTCCTGCTGAATAACCCATGCTGTACGAGTTCAATCTCGCTCTGATACAGAGATGACGACATGTGTGATGCGTAGTGTTAGACACTTGAGAACTACATTTTCCATCATGCCCATGCGACACCCAGGGCGCACAAGTTTGAATCCGGTCGTAGATGCGCGTGCGTTTTTCGGCTGGACATTGTTCAGTACATTTGTTGTGTGATATATTAACACACAATTTTCTCTGAACAAATCAAGGTCTTAGATTTTACCTCGGCGTGTAAATTACGCAACTATAATTATACACAACATCTCCCAGAAAGACCGCTCTGGTTTCCCGTAGTGTGACCACATGGTTAATGTCTAATGCGGTGCACCTCGGGGACTTCCTTTTTCGCTTTAAAGATGGCGCTGGCCCGCTGTCGGCACCTCCCCATACGGCTCAGAAGAAGCCAGAGGTACCGACGGATAGGTAAGCGGCACGCGCGTTTTTTGTTACACTTTGCTTTAGAATGCGCTTCCATGTCAGATGCTCTAGATTGTTAATCGAGATGCAATACACGATAGGGCTCTTCGCACTGAGTGTTTATAATCGCCAGGCAACACTGAGTGTTTACCATGGTCGTGCCCTAGCCGCTGAGTCTCTCTAACTTTTTATTGCCACTGTTTTAGACGCTTTGCAAATATAATCGACCGCTTCTATATCTGTATTGGTTGTATATACGATATGCCGAAACTTTAAGCTCTTTTCCATCTGCGCAAATTCCACCCAGGGAGATGCTTGATACCCCCGTTTGTAACTCCGGACCCTGACTGCAAGGCTCACCGCCTTATTTTTAAGTATTATTTTTAAACAATTGTTCTTTGGCGCACTGTGCAGGTTTTTGAATAAACAGAGGACATAGGGTATATCTGATCCATGAAGTGACAACTTGTGAGGCTATTCTTAGCACCCCCTGTTTTCTATTTTTGTTTCTATAGAGCGGTGCCTCATCCTCCTGAGCTGTCGCCAGGCGAGGTGAGGTGTCTTCCTCGTATGATACGGGTAAGACTCTTTCAATACTATAAGTGATTAAATGGCAATTAGGATGCCACTTTGAACTAAACATTGAATGAGTACACTTAGCCTTCTAATGTTGTTACAACTTGACAATGGTTCGACGTCTTTTCATTTTACTGATGCCACCAACACTCCGTTAAACTACAGAGGATTTGGAAACTTTCCTATACAGGTTACATGGTTGTAACTGTCCTAACCTTGTTTTTATATCACTAATTTCACCGTATTAACGCAGTAGCAAGAAATTGTTTATGGTCCTGAAGAAAGCCGAGGATTAATTCTAATCCAGTTGGCTGAAACATGTAGACCTTATCTTGTTCTATTCATCGACAGTTATTTTGTTAAAACTGTCTCTGCACTGTTTTTACTTTGGGCAGTAGGAGTTACCCATTAAAATTGTTTTCTCCTGCCGTTCAATTTTAATTCACTTTTCACCCACCTTTATGCACTGCGTCCATCACTTTAATATGAATACACCTCTTCACATCTAGTGGATCTGATAGAGCGCGTTATTGCGCAACAGTTAAATGTGAAAACATCCGTGAGCTCCCCTTTCTCTTTTGGAAGGGTTGTAGCCCTTGGCGTCATTAGTGTGTCACTAGGAGGAGACCCAGATGATGAAGCATGTCACCTTGGTGAGTGATGGGAATCCGTCCTCCTTAAAGGATTTTCCAAGTCGGTAAAATTGTTCTTTCTGAACGGGGTCACAGCCCTGTAAGGCCAAGTGTTGCTCTAGGTTTTATCAGACCCGTGGATACTTTGGTTTTGTTATGTAATTCAGTGGGGAATATATCCACGCTTGGTCTTTAAACGTTCCCTGAGACCCTCCTCTCTCTTTGGTTTTTGTTGGGCCGTCTGTGGCACCTGGTGGATGGTCGATGAAGTTGTCATAGAGGTTTTTGATCTTGAGGTGGAAATAGGTTCCAAGCTTGTCGCAGAGGTCTTGGGATGGTGTGATGTCTGTGGCTTCGCTGCGTGGGTTGGTGAATTCCTAAATGACACGGAAAAGTTCCTTGGAGTTGGTGGAGTTGGCCAGGATTTTGTTGTGGATGAAGTTCCTCTTGGTGGCTCTGATCTGGTTATGGTAGTCCGTCAAGGAGTCCTTGTAGGTGGTGTGGTTTTCGGTTGTCTTGGTGTTTCTCCAGTTCTTCTCCAGGCATCTGCAGGTGCGTCTGGCTTCTTGGAGAGCGGTGGTGAACCAGGCGGCTTTCCTGGGGCGTTGTCTGTCAGGGTTGCGTAGCGGGTGAGCTCGTCCGCGCAGTTGAAGATCCAGGTGTGGAGTTCTCTGGCTGCGTTGTCTGCGTCGTTTGCGTCGGGTGCCCAGGTGTGGTTGTCTCGGGTGAGGGTGGAGTTAAGTTGCTCGTCGGTAACCTTGCTCCAGTTCCTTCGAGGTGGGCGTGGGGCTGGTTTGGGTGCCTTGGGTTTGTTGTTTGCGAAGTGTACGCAGTGGTGGTCGGTCCATGGCGGCTGCGTTGTGTGGCTGAATTGGACGCTGTTTCCTGCCGCGAAGATGGGGTCGAGGGTGTGTCCTGCTCTGTGGGTCGGTGTGTTGACGAGTTGTTTAAGTCCGATGCTGGCGAGGTTGTCACGAAGGATAGTGGAGTTGGGGTCGCTGGGGTTGTCGAGGTGGAAGTTCAGGTCTCCAATGAGTATGTAGTTTGCTGAGGCGATGGCGTGGGGTGCGATGAAGTCGGTGATGGTGGTGGAGAAGGGTGTTCGGGGGCCGGGGGGTCTGTAGATGAGGGTTCCTTGGAGTGTGGCTTTGGGGGTGGTCTGGATCTGGAAGTGCAGGTGTTCGGCGGAGGGGAAGGTTTCGCTGGACGTGGTGAGGTGGAGGGTGCTCTTGTGGGCGATGGCGAGGCCCCCTCCTGGGTAGTTGGGGCGGTCTTTCCTCTGAATCTTGTATCCGTCTGGGATGGCGGTGCTGATGTCGGGGGCGGAGATGCGTTGGTCCAGGTCTCTGTGAAGAAGGCGATGTCGGGCGAGAGAGTCGAGTAGGTTCCAGATTTCCATGGCGTGTTTGCGTACGGAGCGTACATTGAGGAGGATGCATTTTAGGGTGTCCCCGGTGCTGGCGTCGGCGGTGTTGGAGGCCGGGGTGGCGGTGAGGGTCTGGCGGCAGTGGAGGCAGGAGAACAGGCCGTGGGTTGTGTTCGGCGAGGCCTGTTGGCATTCTCTAAGTCTTCCAGGGTTGAGTGCGAGGAGGGTGGTGGTGTCGTAGCGATGGGTAGTGGGAGGTCCAGAGTTCCTGGCGCTGGCCGCGGTCGGGTCGTGGACGGGCGCAGACAAGCTTGCCTTTGGCACGCCAGCGGCGCGACCGCGCAGCAGCCGCCATTAAGTAGGGGAGGTGGGAGGGAGGAGAGGCTGGGAGGCGGGAGAGGGGGAATTCCGGAGGGGAATTCCGGGGGGAGGGGCCGCAGGGGCAGCAGCGGCGAAAGGCGAAAGGAACAGGCAGGCACGAGAAAATAAAAACAGTGGTGGAATTAGAGCCAGACACATATGGGCACAATAACAGTGGCACAACAGGGAAAAATTAAGAAAAAAACGGCTGAGAAAGGTTACGGTGGTTGCAGGCAGTCTGGTCCCAGTTGGAGCGGGCAGCAGGCGCAGGAGCGGACAGCAGCCTCGAACCTCCCAAGGAGGAGGTCGGGTCTGGAGGCAAGAGACGGCACAGCGGAGCTGCGGGGAGAGAGTAGACCTAGACAGAGGACAGTAGGGAGGTTACTCCCATGTCCTCTGTCTAGTTTCGCGCCAGAGCGGGAGCCAACGGCTCCCAGGACTGGTTTGAACTGGACTATGCACTCATGCAGACTTTTAGTCGCTTGCAAGCGCACCCACCCAGCCCTAATACACGAACTCCAGTCTGGGAGGTGGTCACACCTACCTGTGACAGGATGCCTATTGTTCTGCCTTCCCCTGCTCGAGCTTGGCTCAGCAGCAGGAGGGCAGAAATGTGTCTCCAGTCGGCAGCAACCATTTTGCGCTGTCCGGGACTAGAAGGCTGGTACCCTGGAACACCAGGGACCCCACAAAGCTCACTTCTGAGGGGTGGAATCATACCTCCCACACTGGTTACCAGTGTGGGGGTATGATTCCACAATGTTTGATACCAAACACGATAGGGTTACTTTCAGCCGTTTTAGAGTTGGTCATCACGCGGTCGCATAATGCCACTCTATATGTCGTAAATGGCTGCAACACTAACAACCCGGGAGAATGGACTCCTTAGGCTGCAGGGGTGTCCTGCTCATGCAGTGGCACCCTCTCACTTAGAACCAAGCACCCTGCCTTCAGTATTGTTAAGGCCTGCTATAGGGGTGACTTATAGGTTTTAAGTGAAGTGACCCTTATATATATTAAATGTATATCTTAGGTAAGTGGTGCATGCACCAACTTACACAGGCTGCAATGGCAGGCCTGTAGGTTCCATTTTGCATGGCCTCTCATGGGTGGCATAATACATGCTTCAGCCCAAGGGAGGCCTCTGGGGTACCTATGCCCTGGATACATGCGTGCCATATACTAGGGACTGACAAGGGTACCCCAGTATCCAATCTGGAGTGTACCCAAGTACATAGCATAACAGTTTAAGGAGAAAGCAGATAGACTGGGGTCCTGATTAGCAGGATCCCAGTCAGACTAGTCAAAAACAGTATCACATTTAGCAAAAAGTGGGGGTAACCATAAGAAGCAGATCCTACTTTCCTACACTCTCGTAAAAAAATTTGCAATATGTCAATAGATTCCTGTTGAATACTGCAAATACTGCTGAAATCCCACTTATATACAGGACCTTGTGTACACTTCCCTTGAACTTCTTGAGCTATTACCTCTTCCACACTCCTAGCAACCATTTTTTCTTTAGGAATGGGACAACCATTTTTCATCTCATAGCATCGACCACTAGTATTAACTGCATGCATTAATGTGTTCTGTTGAAAATAGCTTTCTTCATTAAAGAAAGGCTCAGTAGTGGAAGTGTGCTTCCATTCACCAGTAAAAGTTTTACAAAAGTTACTTCTATTAACTAGTCTTTATCTTTTGCTTTTCTCCTTCATAAACACTATTGCTTTATCCAATGTTCTCAGTCTCTTCAATATTAAACAAATAGTTTTCGTTTCAATTCAAAAGCAGTATCTACTACATTTTCAATGTGTTGCTTCTTCTCATACACTACTGATCTTCTTTTATACTTTTTACAATGTTTTAATACATTTTGAATTACTCTCCTTCGAAAGATATGTGTGCATATCTCTTTAAATTGCATTTCTCTTCTTGAACCATGAGTTGTTTTCTTACTATAATATATCTTCTTCTTCTTCTTCTTTGTTGTAAAACTTTCCTTTTTTTTGCATTTTTATTCTGTTCCTTTAATTTCTCTACAACTGTGTTAAGAAACTGTTTTGTCCTCTTACCAGACCGGACTTCATCCTTGGTAAAAAAAAAAATCTCTTTTCCTAATACACTCTTTTTACTTTTGTTTAAGTAGATCTGTTTTTCTGTTGTCTTCTCTTTTCATGTTTTCTTGCCATCATCAATTTGTGATCCAGACAAAATAATTTTCTAAAAAACAAAGAACAGTTTCAATAATTTGTTACATGAATTAACAATTTTAAATTAATTACATATCAATATTCATATTAACTAGTAAACAATTACTTACAATTATATTGCTATTCTCTTTATTGCAAATAAAAAAACTAAACTTTAGAAACAAGCAAGAGAACTGCAGAAAGAGGAAAAAAAGGTGCTAAAGAGAAAGAAAGGGAGAGAAAGAAATAAAAAAGGTTAGGAAAACCAAAAAAAAAAAATACACAAAGAAGAACACAGCTACTAAAAAATGTGAGAAATACAAAAAGGCAACACAGGTGCACAAAGAGACAATAACGGATGCACAGATAAACAACAGAGGTGCACAAACATGCAAGAGAAGTGCACAAAGAGACAAGACAGATGCAGAAACAGGCAAGAGATGTGCAAAACAGGGAACACAGGTGCACAAAATGGCAAGAGGGGTGCAAAAAGAAGGAAGACAGCTGCACAAAGAGGAAACAGATGGTCAAAGAGGCAAGAGAAGTGCAGAAAGAGAGAGGAGGGATGCAGAAACAGACAACATGCATGCAAAAAGAGACAAGATGAGTGCCAAAAGAACCAAGAAAGGTGCAGAAAGAGAATACAAGTGCAGAAAGAAGCAACAGATGTGCACAAAGAGGCAAGAGAAGTGCATAAAGAATAAAGAGATGCACAGAAAGGAAAGTGAGGTGCATAAAGACGGAAGGCAGTGCACAAACACGTAAGAGAGGTGTAGAAAGAGGCAAAACAGCTACAGAAAGGAGAAAGAGAGCTGTAGAAAGAAGCAAAAGAGGTGCAGAAACAAACAAGAGAAGTGCACAAAGAACCAAGAGAGGTGCAGAAACAGACAAGAAGGATGCAGAAAGAATCCAGAGAAGTGACGAAAGAAGCAACAAAGCACCAGAAATTCAAAACAGCAATCTTTACAAAGTTACTCTTGTAAGTCTCAGAAGCAGAGAGACTGAAGTTTGCTAACTTAGTTTGGCGTGCGTGAAAATCCTGCATTGCCAATCCCTGGTGAGTTGCAGCTACTACTGCTGAAACAAGGCCAATGGAGGTAATATATGGGTGAGGCGGACTGGCCTCGAGGGCAGGGCTGGCTTTAGCACTGGTGGCTCCCTGTGCAACAATGTTTGTTGGTGCTCCCCAATGACTACCACCCTTTAACAGTGCCCTTCAGGTCTCCATAACTACACTCTCTCTCACATGCATTTAATTTGATTTACAGCACTACTCATACCAGTGTAGGGTGTCAGAGCACTTTACATCAGACACATTACACAGAGACAATCAATTATACATGTATAAATCACTGTATAGGAAAGCCTACATATGACTAATGACTACAAGGCGTAGGAGTCACATGACAACCATACTAGTAGGCAGTATAGTTTAATAGTCATTGATCTTGAGAAACACAAACTCAAAATTTAAAACAGAATACCATGGTTGGGGGGTCCTCTTTAATAATCAGAATTCATTTCTATCCAAATGAACACTTTTTGCAACATTACGAGAATCAAAGACTGAGGGGAAAAAAAACATAATGCTCTAATTTATACCATGTATGCAGTTTGCATGCAGCTCTTATATGACAGTTAATAGCTCACAACTGTTCTATGTTCGCATTTTAACATATAAACTACAAGTAACAAAAGGATCTCTCTGACAAAAGCAGTAACCCACTGATCCATTTACATTATGTGCACTTTGTGATCTGCATGGTACATGTTCTTTACAGCAGGCATATTAACCCTCTGCGCTACCTTTCTATGAGTCAAAACTTCCACTAGACAAAACTCTAATCTCTCTCTCTCTAAGAAGAACATTAATCACCTGAGTTATCATGACATTTTTATTGTTGCTGACGCCCCCACCCAAACTCAGCGCCCCGTGTGGTCACAACAGTCGCACCGCCCTAGACCCGGCCCTTCTCAAGAATCCTGTCACCTCATGCTCTAGGGTGTGCTGCTTCATAGGCTACCTGCAACACTGGAGGTGAACTTCAGTATGGATTTTGGTGGACAGGCCTTCAAGGTTAACCCACACTTGCCAGTGCTAGGGTCCACCTGCCGGTGCTAAGACACCAGGGCTTCTAAGCTCTTGCGGAGCCTTCTAAGGTCTAGCATGGGAATGTGCTCCCTCAGAAGAGTGGTCTGGGGGACTGGTCATGAAGGCTGAACCTGGTTCCCCAGTTCCAAATTCGGCAACTCTCATCATAGTGCCACACCCTCTCCCCCACTAAACACCATACTCCCCAACTAAGAGAAACTCGCACTGCCTTCAACTACAACCCAATTGTGGCCCGCTATTAACACCTGGATGTGACTCATTTCAAACGATGCACTAGACAAGAGTAATATGCTGTATAAAAAAAAGTAACAACATCCTGGGAAAACAAAACCCTCATAGGGAATGCAAAATTAAGTAAAGCATGTGAAATGTAAGCAAGAACAACATGGTTACCTTAACACTGTTACACTCACTATTCAGAAATCAGTGAGTGCAGAACATGACTACAGGGCCCGGAAGGGACCCATTTCAATATCCATTGCTTACATTCTTACGAAATGTAAGAAGTATGGTTTAAAAAGACCACATCCATTAACATAGAGCTGCGGTACACATTTTGTTTTCCAATTCACCCAACAATCAGGTATTGCAGTACCTCCAGGATTGGTGCACTTCCCCACCGGGGGAAAACAATGCTGTTCAAAGAAAGACAAGAAAACAAAAGTAGCGCTTCACTGGTAAACTCTGTTAAGTGACGCTAATGTGTTTGCGTATGAATAAGATCATTCTGGCCACTTTGCGACCACTCTGCCTTGCTTTATATCGTTATTTATTTAATTTTCATATTTTGGGCCATTTATTCCCGAGGCTGCACTTTGCAATAGAAAAATGTCAAAAAAGACGATATTTCCACCAAAAGTGTTTTTTTTTTTTTTTTTACCCATTTCACAAGTGAACAAAAACTAAAGGAGCAAAGAGAGGGTCAGTACCGTTTCTTGAAGTCACGGTGTTCAGTAACTGAGGAGGAGCTACAGAAAGAGAGTTAATAAGAGGAAGAAAGAGAGGAAGGGAGCAGCTGCCAGAGGCAGGACACAAGTGGACACTGTACTTATCTTCTCTAGGCAAGAATGAAAAGGCAGAGTCCTTTTCCTTCTCTGCCCGCCCCGCCCGTCCCCGAACAGCCAAAAACGCTGAAACTTATCTGTAGGCCTCCGCTATTTCTGCTGTCCTGGGACGCATGTTTAAATTTTAAAAGTAGGGGAACGAAATTTATTGATTTAAAGAAGTAGGGACACGCCGTGCCCTGCCGATCCCACCAACTTCGACCACTGGTCTCACCATATTCCTAAAAGCATGCATGCATGTGTCTGTGCCTTTTGCTAGTAGCATCAAACATAAAAGAAACATACAAATAGATGTATACCTGTGTTTTATAGCTCTAGCATCTTCAGGTGCAGAACACCTGTGAAAATACATGTACAAGTACAGACATACCTCAGTGACCATGCAGTTCTTTCAACTTCACAGACTGCACTTCCCATTTCAAGCAGATACCTAAATTTATATGGCGTACTTGAAGTGTACCTTTCCACAGACTCATACAAAGTAGCCTAATCACTAATCGCTCTGCCAGCATGTCTTAAACCTCACTTTTATCTTCCAGCTTCACTATTCAGCGACTACTCAGAGTGTTGGAAATAACCAAATATAAAGCAGCAACCCTTAGCATGCCTCTGTTGTAACTCTCACGATATTCCTCAAACCATCCAGACATGTGTCTGTGCCTTTTGCTAGTGCCATCATATATAAAAGAAACATACAAATAGATGTATACCTGTATACCTGTGTTTTATACGGCTACCATTGCTGCAGGGATTCTGCACAAATACAGAACTATACGCAGAAGTATGGGACCTTGGTATATACGGACTGGGTCTTCCTACCACCTTACTACCCACAAACCCAGGACCAACTAGCTATAGTGTCTCCCTTGCTCTCCTACACAATTCCCAGAGAAACAAATCATTAGACAACCCAGAACACAACACTCCCAGATCTCTCAGGAATCGCAGTAACACACTGTTCTACTTGTCCACAATAAGTTCTGACAGAGACACAAAACAGTTTAAAATATTTATTTTAACTAATATGCCCTAACATGCAGTATACGTGCCACAACAAGCAGTAAAATGCATAATAACAAATATAGTCAGCATAGCAGCGAGTCCATACATCATAAAGGGAGATGTCATCATAAAAAGACAATAGAGAAAAACGCTATGCTGCCTAACCTCCCTCCCCTTGCTAAGAAGAACTATTATTATATAATATAAGATCTCTGGGCTTTGTCTCCATACCCCATACCTTAGCCTATACATGGTATATCTACGTCATAGGTCTTCTCCCTGGAAAGGTCCCTCTCCAAGTGTGTCTCACCTCCTTATGTACCCTACTAAAAAACCCAAGTATGCTGTCCAGACAACAGCTGCATCAGTATATTTTCTCTAACGGCTAAGGTCTGGTCAGAACAAAATAACAAGGGGCATTGTTGTTCAACCTTGCACATAATGTTCAGTCAAAATCCCAGGAATTTGAAGAGAGCGAACACAGCCATGACTTCCCATGTGAAAGCAGTCATTGAAATATTGCAAAAATAAAGATGTGTAGTAACATGCGCAAAAGCAGCAGGCAAGCTCCGAAGTGCCCATGCTAACTTAGTGAAAAACGTCAATGTCCCTATAGCCATGTGACACCCTACCCTTGGCCAGGGCGTTAGCCATATGTGGAATCACAAATCAGAGATAAGCCGAGGTAAAACATCTTAGTCTCAGTCCAATTGAGATTGGCAAAAAGGCCCAAAAAAAGTTTGTAATTTCAAGAGTATATTGTTTGGAAAGACCACATTTTGCCAATTGGGCGCTCAAAAACCCATCCATTTACATGTCGTCATCAGTGACCAAAACGTTGCGAGAAAAGTGGAATGCCATGAACTCCAGAATGTTCTCTGTTTCTTCCATTGCAAAAAAGTTTGCCATCCAGTTGATGAGATCAAACGGACACACATGCTCCTCATATCCACAGGCTCTTAGAAGCATTTCAGGGCAACCTGCATCAACTTCGATGAAACTCTGAGTAATGAGGCGCTGCGCGCGGGCGCAGGTACTCAAGTCTGCTGTTGGTCCAAGCAACGGATCGCAAAACAGGCACCTACCCATAGCACATTCCTGGTCATGGGCCTTTAAGGGACCCATTAGCAGATCGTAATCCAGGGTTGCTCGTGTGGTATTGGAGAGGCAGACATCCAGGGCCCATTGAAAGGGGCACCGCAGGCAGTGGAACACAGGTTGCACGCAGGTGAAATAGGCATAGCGGAAGGTCAGCCAATAGTCCATGGCAAAGGACGTCACCGGCATAGAACCAAAAATCTGCCACATTCGATCACGGTACAGCTGAAACTGGTCCATGCCTGGCAGTTCCACAAATCGAGCAGCCATTGCGAAGCAACAGTATAAGAACCAGCACGCCGCAAATCAACAGGAGCAACAGGGGAAACCCTCCGAAGGCGTTGGAAAAAACAGAATAAACAAGGCCACATCCCACATCATTTGAGATGTCATCAGTGATGTCACTGACCATGTCATGAGTGATGTAATATGTGACATCATCAGCAGTGCATTGCGCGGCGCGAGTTATAGTTAGCTCAACTAACTATAACAGCCGAATTTCTCTGGTTTTGTACAAGTGAAATGTCCAACTAACTATAACGTCCCTGAAACCTGTGGTTTTTTTCAGTGAATTTCTATGGTTTTTTAAATGCTAATTTCTAACTATAACGTCCCTGAAACCTATGGTTTTTTCAGTGAACTTCAAAGGTTTTTTAAATACTAATTTCTAACTATAACGTCCCTGAAACCTATGGTTTTTTCAGTGAATTTACAAGGTTTTTTAAATGCTAATTTCTAACTATAACGTCCCTGAAACCTAAGGTTTTTTCAGTGAATTTCTAAGGTTTTTTAAATGCTAATTTCTAACTATGCCTACAGGGGTAGGACATGTGCAGAAAGAGGAAGAAAGGCTCAGAAACAAGCAAGAGAAATGCAGAAAGAGGCAACAGAAGTCCAGAAAGACAAAGAAAGGTGCAGAAAGAAGCAAGAGATATGCAGAATGAGGCAACAGAAGTCCAGAAAGACGAAGAAAAGTGCAGAAAGAAGCAAGAAATATGCAGAAAGAACCAACAGAGGTGCAGAAAGAGGCCTTGTTGCAAAGTCATCCTGTGCCCCCAACATTTTGCTGACGGGTACTGGTGGTAACTGACTCTGACTAACCAGGCCTAGAGCCAGTGCTATGCTAAAAGACACTTAGAATACAGTGAAAACACCTACATACACTAGGGAACACTATGCATTGGGGTAGCCCTGTGATTGGCATGACCTCCTCTGTAAGGCCCTAGTACATAATAGGGCAGGGGGATTAAAACTACCTCTAAGTCAGAGGTGCAGAAAGATGCTTCTTTAAGTAGTAGGTAAGTGTGCCTACAAGGGATTTATTCAAAGATATTTCAGCAATAGTTAATTAAATCGATTTAGGTAAGTTCTATTCAAGTAACTCACAATTGAATTATTCAAAAAACAATTCGATCAATTTATCAATGAGTAAATCATTAAGAAAAGAATTAAATGAAAAACGGGATAATATATATTAAAAAAATGATTTAGTATTGATTCAAGATTGTTCAATTATACAGGGTACATAAAAAACAACACAATGTAGCCAGAAGTAATGATTACATGAGATTAAATATCCTTCACAGTTACAGTTGTGGACACCATTTTACAAAATGTTTTTAAGGCAATTTGAAGAGTTTACACAAAGCAAACATTGCCTACAGTACATTGAGGTAAAGAATAGGTGTAATAGTCGACGTTTCGGTCTAATTATGTCTCTGTCCGTTAGACCATCCTCAGGACGTTGCATATGTTGATTAAAAAAGACCCTTCACATTAGGTAGTGATTCTATTTGGTATTTTAGAACCACAATTTATTGGACGACAACAATTCGTTGATTACAGCATAAAATAATCGTAGGTACTTAAAGCAAGGACCCAGTTGTTTTCGGGCTCTTTAGAGTGAAATCAGATAACGAATCTGTATTATAATGCAGAGAAGTTCAAACAGTTCACGCTCGCGTAGCAGTCGGCCCAAGCCTTCAAGGGTTTATTGGGTGTCCCATTGTTTGTGATATTCTTTAAGTAGTAGTCACGTTTGCAGAGTGGCAGAGAAAGGGTGCTGGGCCACCGACCAGCACTCAGGAATTCCGCTGCGTAGGACTTACAGGAGGTACCAGGAGGGCTTCTTGGCACCCAAAGTCCCTCAGGAGTAAAGTGGACTTCATCCCCCATCCCGTAGTCTGCCATGAGGCGCGTTTGCAGAGTAGTGGAGAAAGGGGGCGTGGCCTCCGAAGACGTCTTAGCAATCCTACTGTGTGGGACTTACTGGAGGTAACAAGAGGGGTAGTTGGCCCCCAAGGACATCCTTGGTGGCCAACTACCCCTCCTATTACCTCCAGTAAGTACCACACAGCAGGATTGCTAAGTTCTCATAACAAGCCACGTCCCCTTTGCCCACCACTCTGCAAACGCGCTCCCTGGCACGCTCTTGGATGGGGATTGAAGTCCCCTTCACTGCTGGGGGTCCTTAGGGGCCAACTAGCCTACCTCTTACCTCCAGTAAGTTCCACACAGTAGGATTGCTGAGAGGTGGACAGAAGCCACACCCCCTTTCTCCACCACTCTGCAAACGCGCCTCCTGGTGCACTCTTGGTTGGGGGATGAAGTCCCCTTTCCTCATGAGGGTCCCTGGGGGCCAACTAGCCCACCAGGTACCTCCAGTAAGCCCCACACAGCTGGATTGCTGAGAGTGGTCCGAGGCCACGCCCCCTTTTTACACCACTCTGCAAACGCGCCTCCTGGCGCACTGCTGCTCGGGGGATGAAGTCCACTTGTGTCCTGAGGTCCTCAGGACACAAGAGGACCTCATCGCCCCACCAGCAGTGCACCAAGAGTCGCGTTTGCAGAGTGGTGAAAAAGGGGCGTGGCCTCGGACCACCTCTCTGCAATCCAGCTCTGTGGCGCTTACTGGAGGTACCTGGTGGGCTAGTTGGCCCCCAGTGACCCTCAGTATTCAAGGGGACTTAATTCCCCAACTTAGAACGCACCAGGGGGCGCGTTTGCAGAGTAGTGCAGGGAGGGGGCGGGGCCTCCGGCGAGATGCCAGCTTTTAAAAAAAAAAAAAATTCTAGAAGGGGGGCTGTGTAGCCCTCCTTCTTTTAGTATTTTTGGGACCCTGGGGACCCCATCCCCCAGGGCCTGACCCCTTTTAAAAAAATATTTATTTTTTTTAAACGGGGCCGCGCTGCCCCCCTCTTGTGGCCAATTTCGGCCCCGGGGACCCCATCCCCTGGGGCATGGCCTCCTTTTTTTAAATTTATTTATAGGGAAGGAGGGCCGTGTGGCCCCCCTTCCCTGGGCCAATTTCGGCCCCGGGGACCCCATCCCCCGGGGCATGGCCTCCTTTTTTTTATTTATTTCTAGGGAAGGGGGGCCACATGGCCCCCCTTCCCTGGGCCACTTTTGGCCCCAGGGACCCCATCCCCCGGGGCATGGACTCTTTTTAAAAAAAATATTTAATGGGAAGGGGGCCGCGTGGTCCCCCTTCCCTAGGCCACTATTGGCTCTTGTTATTGTTATTGTTATTCTTGTTTCTTCTTGGAGTAAAAAGACCTTTCTGAGAAAGCTTTTTATTGATGGAAATGTATGGCCTTTTAAGAAAGGAAGAAACAAGAATAACAAGAGTCAAGAAAATTCACAAGCCCTAAAGAAGCGCAGTGGAGCGCGAAACACGTGTTGGCTTTTTCTGACTGCTTAAGAAAAATAAATGACAACAAAAAGAAACAGAACAAGAAGATTTGTTTTTTATTGATGCTGTGTGTGAATATCTCAGTGATGTTTGGTATTTTATATATATATATATATATATACATATATATATATATATATATATATAGATATTGGCAAATCAAAAAACGCTTTTCCTATGGAAACTAGGTCCTAACTATAACTACCTACTGGCGACCGCCAGTAGGATATATATATATATATATATATATATATTATTGTCCAATCGCTCTGCAGCAAAGACGCACTCCACAAACAGATGGTTTCAAGGACCTTTATTTTCGTGATCGGCAATTGCGTTCCGAAATTTTCGTTGCCTTACGCGTTTCAAAGTATCAAGACTTCTTCTTCAGAGGCAGTGCTGGAAAATTCACGGTATTGTATGACGTACTTCTTTTAAATTGATTCCTCTTCACTGATTGGTCTGTAGTAGACTTTCTTTAGTAGATATTCCCAGTGCATTCTGTGTTTTGTAGTGCGCCATCATTATCATTATTGCTCTCAGTGAGCCCAGTGTAATTTCCATCAAGTGTGCACTTGTTAAGCCCTCAGTGGGCTCGGACAGCATTCCGGTCATTAGTGAAGAAATCTGTTTGTCCCGTCGAGGTGCTGCAACGTTCCCAGCTCCTCCGGCCCCTCATCATAAGGGTGGTGCAGTCTTTCACGGCCGAAGCCGCCGTGTTTATTTTATTGTCCAATCGCTCTGCAGCAAAGACGCACTCCACAAACAGATGGTTTCAAGGACCTTTATTTTCGTGATCGGCAATTGCGTTCCGAAATTTTCGTTGCCTTACGCGTTTCAAAGTATCAAGACTTCTTCTTCAGAGGCAGTGCTGGAAAATTCACGGTATTGTATGACGTACTTCTTTTAAATTGATTCCTCTTCACTGATTGGTCTGTAGTAGACTTTCTTTAGTAGATATTCCCAGTGCATTCTGTGTTTTGTAGTGCGCCATCATTATCATTATTGCTCTCAGTGAGCCCAGTGTAATTTCCATCAAGTGTGCACTTGTTAAGCCCTCAGTGGGCTCGGACAGCATTCCGGTCATTAGTGAAGAAATCTGTTTGTCCCGTCGAGGTGCTGCAACGTTCCCAGCTCCTCCGGCCCCTCATCATAAGGGTGGTGCAGTCTTTCACGGCCGAAGCCGCCGTGTTTATTTTATTGTCCAATCGCTCTGCAGCAAAGACGCACTCCACAAACAGATGGTTTCAAGGACCTTTATTTTCGTGATCGGCAATTGCGTTCCGAAATTTTCGTTGCCTTACGCGTTTCAAAGTATCAAGACTTCTTCTTCAGAGGCAGTGCTGGAAAATTCACGGTATTGTATGACGTACTTCTTTTAAATTGATTCCTCTTCACTGATTGGTCTGTAGTAGACTTTCTTTAGTAGATATTCCCAGTGCATTCTGTGTTTTGTAGTGCGCCATCATTATCATTATTGCTCTCAGTGAGCCCAGTGTAATTTCCATCAAGTGTGCACTTGTTAAGCCCTCAGTGGGCTCGGACAGCATTCCGGTCATTAGTGAAGAAATCTGTTTGTCCCGTCGAGGTGCTGCAACGTTCCCAGCTCCTCCGGCCCCTCATCATAAGGGTGGTGCAGTCTTTCACGGCCGAAGCCGCCGTGTTTATTTTATTGTCCAATCGCTCTGCAGCAAAGACGCACTCCACAAACAGATGGTTTCAAGGACCTTTATTTTCGTGATCGGCAATTGCGTTCCGAAATTTTCGTTGCCTTACGCGTTTCAAAGTATCAAGACTTCTTCTTCAGAGGCAGTGCTGGAAAATTCACGGTATTGTATGACGTACTTCTTTTAAATTGATTCCTCTTCACTGATTGGTCTGTAGTAGACTTTCTTTAGTAGATATTCCCAGTGCATTCTGTGTTTTGTAGTGCGCCATCATTATCATTATTGCTCTCAGTGAGCCCAGTGTAATTTCCATCAAGTGTGCACTTGTTAAGCCCTCAGTGGGCTCGGACAGCATTCCGGTCATTAGTGAAGAAATCTGTTTGTCCCGTCGAGGTGCTGCAACGTTCCCAGCTCCTCCGGCCCCTCATCATAAGGGTGGTGCAGTCTTTCACGGCCGAAGCCGCCGTGTTTATTTTATTGTCCAATCGCTCTGCAGCAAAGACGCACTCCACAAACAGATGGTTTCAAGGACCTTTATTTTCGTGATCGGCAATTGCGTTCCGAAATTTTCGTTGCCTTACGCGTTTCAAAGTATCAAGACTTCTTCTTCAGAGGCAGTGCTGGAAAATTCACGGTATTGTATGACGTACTTCTTTTAAATTGATTCCTCTTCACTGATTGGTCTGTAGTAGACTTTCTTTAGTAGATATTCCCAGTGCATTCTGTGTTTTGTAGTGCGCCATCATTATCATTATTGCTCTCAGTGAGCCCAGTGTAATTTCCATCAAGTGTGCACTTGTTAAGCCCTCAGTGGGCTCGGACAGCATTCCGGTCATTAGTGAAGAAATCTGTTTGTCCCGTCGAGGTGCTGCAACGTTCCCAGCTCCTCCGGCCCCTCATCATAAGGGTGGTGCAGTCTTTCACGGCCGAAGCCGCCGTGTTTATTTTATTGTCCAATCGCTCTGCAGCAAAGACGCACTCCACAAACAGATGGTTTCAAGGACCTTTATTTTCGTGATCGGCAATTGCGTTCCGAAATTTTCGTTGCCTTACGCGTTTCAAAGTATCAAGACTTCTTCTTCAGAGGCAGTGCTGGAAAATTCACGGTATTGTATGACGTACTTCTTTTAAATTGATTCCTCTTCACTGATTGGTCTGTAGTAGACTTTCTTTAGTAGATATTCCCAGTGCATTCTGTGTTTTGTAGTGCGCCATCATTATCATTATTGCTCTCAGTGAGCCCAGTGTAATTTCCATCAAGTGTGCACTTGTTAAGCCCTCAGTGGGCTCGGACAGCATTCCGGTCATTAGTGAAGAAATCTGTTTGTCCCGTCGAGGTGCTGCAACGTTCCCAGCTCCTCCGGCCCCTCATCATAAGGGTGGTGCAGTCTTTCACGGCCGAAGCCGCCGTGTTTATTTTATTGTCCAATCGCTCTGCAGCAAAGACGCACTCCACAAACAGATGGTTTCAAGGACCTTTATTTTCGTGATCGGCAATTGCGTTCCGAAATTTTCGTTGCCTTACGCGTTTCAAAGTATCAAGACTTCTTCTTCAGAGGCAGTGCTGGAAAATTCACGGTATTGTATGACGTACTTCTTTTAAATTGATTCCTCTTCACTGATTGGTCTGTAGTAGACTTTCTTTAGTAGATATTCCCAGTGCATTCTGTGTTTTGTAGTGCGCCATCATTATCATTATTGCTCTCAGTGAGCCCAGTGTAATTTCCATCAAGTGTGCACTTGTTAAGCCCTCAGTGGGCTCGGACAGCATTCCGGTCATTAGTGAAGAAATCTGTTTGTCCCGTCGAGGTGCTGCAACGTTCCCAGCTCCTCCGGCCCCTCATCATAAGGGTGGTGCAGTCTTTCACGGCCGAAGCCGCCGTGTTTATTTTATTGTCCAATCGCTCTGCAGCAAAGACGCACTCCACAAACAGATGGTTTCAAGGACCTTTATTTTCGTGATCGGCAATTGCGTTCCGAAATTTTCGTTGCCTTACGCGTTTCAAAGTATCAAGACTTCTTCTTCAGAGGCAGTGCTGGAAAATTCACGGTATTGTATGACGTACTTCTTTTAAATTGATTCCTCTTCACTGATTGGTCTGTAGTAGACTTTCTTTAGTAGATATTCCCAGTGCATTCTGTGTTTTGTAGTGCGCCATCATTATCATTATTGCTCTCAGTGAGCCCAGTGTAATTTCCATCAAGTGTGCACTTGTTAAGCCCTCAGTGGGCTCGGACAGCATTCCGGTCATTAGTGAAGAAATCTGTTTGTCCCGTCGAGGTGCTGCAACGTTCCCAGCTCCTCCGGCCCCTCATCATAAGGGTGGTGCAGTCTTTCACGGCCGAAGCCGCCGTGTTTATTTTATTGTCCAATCGCTCTGCAGCAAAGACGCACTCCACAAACAGATGGTTTCAAGGACCTTTATTTTCGTGATCGGCAATTGCGTTCCGAAATTTTCGTTGCCTTACGCGTTTCAAAGTATCAAGACTTCTTCTTCAGAGGCAGTGCTGGAAAATTCACGGTATTGTATGACGTACTTCTTTTAAATTGATTCCTCTTCACTGATTGGTCTGTAGTAGACTTTCTTTAGTAGATATTCCCAGTGCATTCTGTGTTTTGTAGTGCGCCATCATTATCATTATTGCTCTCAGTGAGCCCAGTGTAATTTCCATCAAGTGTGCACTTGTTAAGCCCTCAGTGGGCTCGGACAGCATTCCGGTCATTAGTGAAGAAATCTGTTTGTCCCGTCGAGGTGCTGCAACGTTCCCAGCTCCTCCGGCCCCTCATCATAAGGGTGGTGCAGTCTTTCACGGCCGAAGCCGCCGTGTTTATTTTATTGTCCAATCGCTCTGCAGCAAAGACGCACTCCACAAACAGATGGTTTCAAGGACCTTTATTTTCGTGATCGGCAATTGCGTTCCGAAATTTTCGTTGCCTTACGCGTTTCAAAGTATCAAGACTTCTTCTTCAGAGGCAGTGCTGGAAAATTCACGGTATTGTATGACGTACTTCTTTTAAATTGATTCCTCTTCACTGATTGGTCTGTAGTAGACTTTCTTTAGTAGATATTCCCAGTGCATTCTGTGTTTTGTAGTGCGCCATCATTATCATTATTGCTCTCAGTGAGCCCAGTGTAATTTCCATCAAGTGTGCACTTGTTAAGCCCTCAGTGGGCTCGGACAGCATTCCGGTCATTAGTGAAGAAATCTGTTTGTCCCGTCGAGGTGCTGCAACGTTCCCAGCTCCTCCGGCCCCTCATCATAAGGGTGGTGCAGTCTTTCACGGCCGAAGCCGCCGTGTTTATTTTATTGTCCAATCGCTCTGCAGCAAAGACGCACTCCACAAACAGATGGTTTCAAGGACCTTTATTTTCGTGATCGGCAATTGCGTTCCGAAATTTTCGTTGCCTTACGCGTTTCAAAGTATCAAGACTTCTTCTTCAGAGGCAGTGCTGGAAAATTCACGGTATTGTATGACGTACTTCTTTTAAATTGATTCCTCTTCACTGATTGGTCTGTAGTAGACTTTCTTTAGTAGATATTCCCAGTGCATTCTGTGTTTTGTAGTGCGCCATCATTATCATTATTGCTCTCAGTGAGCCCAGTGTAATTTCCATCAAGTGTGCACTTGTTAAGCCCTCAGTGGGCTCGGACAGCATTCCGGTCATTAGTGAAGAAATCTGTTTGTCCCGTCGAGGTGCTGCAACGTTCCCAGCTCCTCCGGCCCCTCATCATAAGGGTGGTGCAGTCTTTCACGGCCGAAGCCGCCGTGTTTATTTTATTGTCCAATCGCTCTGCAGCAAAGACGCACTCCACAAACAGATGGTTTCAAGGACCTTTATTTTCGTGATCGGCAATTGCGTTCCGAAATTTTCGTTGCCTTACGCGTTTCAAAGTATCAAGACTTCTTCTTCAGAGGCAGTGCTGGAAAATTCACGGTATTGTATGACGTACTTCTTTTAAATTGATTCCTCTTCACTGATTGGTCTGTAGTAGACTTTCTTTAGTAGATATTCCCAGTGCATTCTGTGTTTTGTAGTGCGCCATCATTATCATTATTGCTCTCAGTGAGCCCAGTGTAATTTCCATCAAGTGTGCACTTGTTAAGCCCTCAGTGGGCTCGGACAGCATTCCGGTCATTAGTGAAGAAATCTGTTTGTCCCGTCGAGGTGCTGCAACGTTCCCAGCTCCTCCGGCCCCTCATCATAAGGGTGGTGCAGTCTTTCACGGCCGAAGCCGCCGTGTTTATTTTATTGTCCAATCGCTCTGCAGCAAAGACGCACTCCACAAACAGATGGTTTCAAGGACCTTTATTTTCGTGATCGGCAATTGCGTTCCGAAATTTTCGTTGCCTTACGCGTTTCAAAGTATCAAGACTTCTTCTTCAGAGGCAGTGCTGGAAAATTCACGGTATTGTATGACGTACTTCTTTTAAATTGATTCCTCTTCACTGATTGGTCTGTAGTAGACTTTCTTTAGTAGATATTCCCAGTGCATTCTGTGTTTTGTAGTGCGCCATCATTATCATTATTGCTCTCAGTGAGCCCAGTGTAATTTCCATCAAGTGTGCACTTGTTAAGCCCTCAGTGGGCTCGGACAGCATTCCGGTCATTAGTGAAGAAATCTGTTTGTCCCGTCGAGGTGCTGCAACGTTCCCAGCTCCTCCGGCCCCTCATCATAAGGGTGGTGCAGTCTTTCACGGCCGAAGCCGCCGTGTTTATTTTATTGTCCAATCGCTCTGCAGCAAAGACGCACTCCACAAACAGATGGTTTCAAGGACCTTTATTTTCGTGATCGGCAATTGCGTTCCGAAATTTTCGTTGCCTTACGCGTTTCAAAGTATCAAGACTTCTTCTTCAGAGGCAGTGCTGGAAAATTCACGGTATTGTATGACGTACTTCTTTTAAATTGATTCCTCTTCACTGATTGGTCTGTAGTAGACTTTCTTTAGTAGATATTCCCAGTGCATTCTGTGTTTTGTAGTGCGCCATCATTATCATTATTGCTCTCAGTGAGCCCAGTGTAATTTCCATCAAGTGTGCACTTGTTAAGCCCTCAGTGGGCTCGGACAGCATTCCGGTCATTAGTGAAGAAATCTGTTTGTCCCGTCGAGGTGCTGCAACGTTCCCAGCTCCTCCGGCCCCTCATCATAAGGGTGGTGCAGTCTTTCACGGCCGAAGCCGCCGTGTTTATTTTATTGTCCAATCGGCAATATATATAAATGGGTGTGTGATTAAGTTTTTTGCATGACTGACTAGGTGTGTGAGTACCTCTATGGATGAGTGGCGGTGTGTGAGTGTTTATATAGGTGTATGAGTGCATATGATAGTCCTGTACTGAGTGACTAAGTATGAGTGACTGTACGGGTGAGTGAGTGGATGTGTGTGTAGACCTAAGAATCAGTGAGTGGGTATGTAGTTTTTGGTGTTGGAGTGTCTATGGTTTTGAGAATGGCAGTCTGTAATTTAGAGTAGGTGTATCAAAAGTTATATTAGGGTGTGAGAAGATGCATGAAATTATCACATGGATGATGTCATCAGTGATGTCATTTGAGATGTCATCAGTGATGTCATCAGTGATGTCACTGACCATGTCATGAGTGATGTAATATGTGACGTCATCAGCAGTGCATTGCGGGGCGCGAGTTATAGTTAGCTGAACTAACTATAACGGGGGTATTTCTATGGTTTTGTACGAGTGAAATGTCCAACTAACTATAACTGTCCCTAAAACCTATGGTTTTTTCAGTGAATTTCAAAGGTTTTTTAAATGCTAATTTCTAACTATAACGTGTCTGAAACCTATGGTTTTTTCAGTGAATTTCAAAGGTTTTTTAAATGCTAATTTCTAACTATAACGTGCCTGAAACCTATGATTTTTTAAGTGAATTTCAAAGGTTTTTTTAAATGCTAGTTTCTAACTATGCCTACAGAGGTAGGACATGTGAAGAAAGAAGAAAAAACGCACAGAAAGAAGCAAAAGATGTGCAGAAAGAACCAACAGAGGAGCAGAAAGAGGCCTTGTTGCAAAATCATCCTGTGCCCACAACTTTTTCAGACGGGTACTGGTGGTAACTGACTCTGACTAACCAGAGCCAGTGCTATGCTAAAAGACACTTAGAATACAGTGAAAACACCTACATACACTAGGGAACACTATGCGTTGGGGTACCCCTGTGATTAGCATGACCTCCTCTGCAAGTCCCTAGTACATAATAGGGCAGGGGGATTAAAACTACCTCTTAAAACGCGCTACAGGGCGTGTTTGCACAGTGGTGAAGGGAGGGGGGGGCCTGAGGTGACATGTGTGCAAACGCACCCCGTGGCACGTTTTAAGTTGCAGGATTAAGTCCCCTTGAATTCTGAGGGTCCCTGGGGCCCAACTAGCCTCTCAGGTACCTACAGTTAGGACCACAGAGCTGAGTTGCAGAGAGGCGTTCCGAGGCCACGCACCTTTTTTCACCTCTCTGCAACGCAACTCTGTTGTGCTTACTGAAGGTACCTGGTGGGCTAGTTGGCCTCCAGGGTCCCTCAGGATTCAAAGGGAATTAATTCCCCAACTTAAAACGCACCACAGGGCGTGTTTGCGCACATGTCACCTGAGGCCCCGCCCCCTCCCTTCACCACTGTGCAAACGCGCCCCGTGGTGCGTTTTAAGTTGGGGGATTATGTCACCTTGAATCCTGAGGGTCCCTGGGGCCCAACTAGCCCACTAGGTACTTCCAGTAAGCACCACAGGCCTGCGTTGCAACGCCTGTAACAAATTGTGCAGTTGTGTTTAGGTAGTGAAGAGGGTCGTGCTGGGGGTAGTGTTTTAGGGTTTAGGGTGGTGCAGTGGTGTTTGTGTAGTGTAGGGGAGCATGCTGGGGGTAGATTTAGGGTTTAGGGTAGTGCAGTGGTGTTTGGGTAGTTTAGGGAGTCATGCTGGGGGGAGTGTTTTAGGGTTTAGGGTAGTGCAGTGGTGTTTGGGTAGTGTAGGGGGTCGTGCTGGGGGTAGTGTTTTAGGGTTTAGGGTAGTGCAGTGGTGTTTGGGTAGTGTAGGGGGTCGTGCTGGGGTTAGTGATTTAGGGTAGTGCAGTGGTGTTTGGGTAGTGTAGGGGGTACTGCTGGGGGTAGTGTTTTAGGGTTTAGGTTAGTGCAGTGGTGTTTGGGTAGTGTAGGGGTACTGCTGGGGGTAGTGTTTTAGGGTTTAGGGTAGTGCAGTGGTGTTTGTGTAGTGTAGGGGGTAGTGTTTTAGGGTTTAGGGTAGTGCAGTGGTGTTTGTGTAGTGTAGGAGGTCGTGTTTTAGGGTTTAGGGTAGTGCAGTGGTCTTTGGGTAGTGTAGGGAGTCATGCGGGGTAGTGTTTTAGGGTTTAGGGTAGTGTAGGGGGTCATGCGGGGGGTAGTGTTTTAGGGATTAGGGTAGTGCATTGGTGTTTGGGTAGTGTAGGGGGTCATGCAGGGGGTAGTGTTTTAGGGTTTAGGGCAGTGCAGTTGTGTTCGGGTAGTGTAGGGGGTCGTGCTGGGGGAGTGTTTTAGGGTTTAGGGCAGTGCAGTGGTGTTCGGGTAGTGTAGGGGGTCGTGCTGGGGGGAGTGTTTTAGGGTTTAGGGCAGTGCAGTGGTGTTCGGGTAGTGTAGGGGGTCATGCTGGGGGAGTGTTTGAGGGTTTAGGGCAGTGCAGTCGTGTTCGGGTAGTGTAGGGGGTTGTGCTGGGGGTAGTATTTTAGGGTTTAGGGTAGTGCAGTGGTGTTCGGGTAGTGTAGGGGGTCGTGCTGGGGGTAGTGTTCTAGGGTTTAGGGCAGTACAGTGGTGTTTGGACAGTGTAGGGGGTAATGCTGGGGGTGGTGTTTTAGGGTTTAGGGCAGTGCAGTGGTGTTCGGGCAGTGTAGGGGGTCGTGCTGGGGGTGGTGTTTCAGGGTTTAGGGCAGTGCAGTGGTGTTCGGGCAGTGTAGGGGGTGGTGTTTCAGGGTTTAGGGCAGTGCATTGGTGTTCGGGCAGTGTAGGGGGTCGTGCAGGGGGTGGTGTTTCAGGGTTTAGGGCAGTGGTGTTCGGGCAGTGTAGGGGGTGGTGCTGGGGGTGGTGTTTCAGGGTTTGGGGCAGTGCAGTGGTGTTCGAGCAGTAAAGGGGGTCGTGCTGGGGGTGGTGTTTCAGGGTTTAGGGCAGTGCAGTGGTGTTCGGGCAGTGTAGGGGGTCGTGCTGGGGGTGGTGTTTCAGGGTTTAGGGCAGTGCAGTGGTGTTCGGGCAGTGTAGGGGGTCATGCTGGGGGTGGTGTTTCAGGGTTTAGGGCAGTGGTGTTCGGGCAGTGTAGGGGGTCTTGCTGGGGTTGATGTTTCAGGGTTTAGGGCAGTGCAGTGGTATTCGGGCAGTGTAGGAGGTCTTGCTGGGGGTAGTGTTTCAGGGTTTAGGGCAGTGCAGTGGTGTTCGGGCAGTGTAGGGGTCATGCTGAGGGTGGTGTTTCAGGGTTTAGGGCAGTGCAGTGGTGTTCGGGCAGTGTAGGGGGTCATGAAGGGGGTGGTGTTTCAGGGTTTAGGGCAGTGCAGTGGTGTTCGGGCAGTGTAGGGGGTCGTGCTAGGGTATGTGTTTCAGGGTTTAGGGCAGTGCAGTGGTGTTCGGGCAGTGTAGGGGGTCGTGCTGGGGGTAGTGTTTTAGGGTTTAAGGTAGTGCAGTGGTGTTTGTGTAGTGTAGGGGGTCGTGCTGGGGGCAGTGTTTTAGGGTTTAGGGTAGTGCAGTGGTGCTTGTGTAGTGTAGGGGGTCGTGCTGGGGGTAGTGTTTTAGGGTTTAGGGTAGTGCAGTGGTGTTTGTGTAGTGTAGGGGGTCATGTTTTAGGGTAGTGCAGTGGTGTTTGGGTAGTGTAGGGGGTCATGCTGGGGGTAGTGTTTTAGGATTTAGGTTAGTGCAGTGGTGTTGGGGTAGTGTTTTAGGGTTTAGGGTAGTGCAGTGGTGTTTGTGTAGTGTAGGGGGTCATGCTGGGGGTAGTGTTTTAGGGTTTAGGATAGTGCAGTGGTGCTTGTGTAGTGTAGGGGGTCGTGCTGGGGTAGTGTTTTAGGGTTTAGGGTAGTGCAGTGGTGTTTTTGTAGTGTAGGGGGTCATGTTTTAAGATGCAACGCTCCAATACCTGACCAGTCTGCACTACATAAAACTGCAAAAAAACTAAAAATAAAAAGTGTTTTGCACACTTTTGTCATTGGGCTATATGTGGGCTACATCTGGGTAATATTTGTGCTACATTTGGGCTCTTTTTTCACTGGTGGCCATCTTGGAAGACTTCTTTGTTATGAAGTTTCCTAATTTCCTCATTTACTGCAGTCTCCTCAGTATGAAATGCTTTCAGTTTTTTACTTTGATTCCATCAAGAAGGCATTCAGATGTGTCACACATTTGCCATAAATTCAGAATGTTATTACTCTAGTTGTTCATTAGATCACTGTAGTAAAGCTACTGCTCACCAAGGAGTTAACTGGAAGTCTACTGCTGGTATTGAAAGTGATTGTTTCAGTCTGCATGTCAGAATTTTCTAATGAAATAGAAGAGGATTTGAGATCTCACTTAAAACATGCACTAAATTTTCTTTTTGCAGCACTAACCATAATTTCTATGGCAAAATGAACCCCCTCATTTTGTTCCTTTTTAAATTAAATGTTTTAAGTGTTACCAATTTATTCCAATCAAGATGGCTTCAGGTGTGCCATACTTTTGTCATAAGTAAGACTGTTAGCGCTCTAGTTGTTCTTTAGAACACTCTGGGAAGCTGCAGTAGAACACAAAGGCATCAACTGACAGGCTGCTCCTGTTGAAATATAACAGGAAGATATTTGAGATCACACTTGAAACATGTCCTAATTTTTCTTTCTACAGCACTAACCATAATTTCTATGACAAAATGAACCCCATCATTTTGTTCCTTTTTAAATTAAATGTTTTAAGTGTTACCAGTTTATTCCAATCAAGATGGCTTCAGGTGTGCCATACTTTTGTCATAAGTAAGGCTGTTAGCACTCTAGTTGTTCTTTAGAACACTCTGGGAAGCTGCAGTAGAACACAAAGGAATCAACTGACAGTCTCTGCCCTTGTTGGATGTACATGTTTTACTGAGAATGTCAGACTTCATTCTCACATGACTGAGAAAGATAATGTGAATTTACAGAAAATATGCTCTCATTTTAGCTTCTGGAGCACCTTCCAAAACTGTATGGGACAAGCATGTGAAAATAGTTTTCTCTCAAACATGATTCATGATATCCCAGCAGAAGGTTTTTCACAGGGTAAAACCACCTTAGAACACACCACAATTCCTGAAATTAGTATGGTACCATCAACAAATGAATTCTAATGTAACTAAAGTCTGTTATCACCCTTTATAGTTCTCCTTTTGGTAACCCTCAAAATCTTCGATTCACTACAATGTATTTCAATGGGGTACTATCATTTATATTGGTCCCAAGATGGCTGCCAGCAATTCCAGGATGAAGTGCTGACAGCCAATCAGATCTCACGATGACATGTGTGGTTAGGCTCCGCCCAGATATATATGTGTTTTTACTTTTGATTTTCTCAGCAACTACTGAACGGATTTACACCATTTAACAAAAAGGGTTCTTTTTGAACCAAGAACTACCTCTTTGCCAAATTTGGTGTAATTCCGTTCAGCAGTTCGGGCTGTAGCCTTGCATAAAGTTTCCTATGGGAAATTGATTTTTTGACTCTTATTTTTTTAATTTCTCCGCAACTACTGAACGGATTTACACCATTTAACAAAAAGGGTTCTTTCTGAACCAAGAACTACCTCTCTGCCAAATTTGGTGTAATTCCGTTCAGCAGTTCGGGCTGTAGCCGTGTCTAAAGTTTCCTATGGGAAAATGAATGGGGAAAACACATTTTGGGACCCCCCTTTTTTCTCGGCCCTCGCTTGATGAATCACCCTGAGACTTTCAGGGTAGGAGCGGACCGGAGCGGGCCATAAAGTTTGAAAATTTCGCGAAGATTCGTCAATCGACGCAAGAGTTATTTCAAATAGAATGTCACGGATTTCCTATGGAAAATAGGTCCTAACTATAACTATCTACTGGCGACCGCCAGTAGATAATATATATATATATATATATTTACAAATATATGTATATGCATATATATTTACAAATATATATATATATATATAATATATTTCCAGTATTTCCCTCCAATGATCCCAGGAAAAGCAAGAGCGGCACACCTAGAGACTGCACAATAGTTTATTGTGCACCAAGACGACGCGTTTCGGCGTTAGCCTTTATCGAGTGATTTTAGTGCATGCAAATTCCCTTAGAAATACTAGTAACGGTTCTTAGACAGCAAGGACATACTTCAGTTAATACACTTTGGCTACCGAGACCGTAACAATTCAGCTGTGATTTATATGTACTAATGCTCACTGATCGGTAACGATGCAGGTAAATCAATTATCTGGAAAAATATGCATTCAACAATTTCAGTATAAAAATTGGAACATTTTACGCTGTCTTGAAATAAGTACAGCATTTCTATCATTATTGTTGCCGCAATTCAAATTCAATAAAGTTAATTCAAATACGAAAAAACCCTCCATCTGCCGCTGCGATACCTGTATCTGATAATACAGAGTAAGGAAATTCATTTAACCCATCTTAGACTGGTAACCTTTCTGACCATTATAGTGGATACTCCAATTATACAATCTTATCGTATCGGCACTGAGCATTCAATAAGTTCAATATGATAATTAGGACATTGTCATGAAAAATAAATAAAACGTACCTGCCATTATTGTTACTACAATTTAGATCAGAGAAGTTACTTCACTTATGACACAACCCCACATTCGTCGATACGATACCTGTGTCAATAATACATATTAATAAAATTCATTTTAGCCATGTTTAGCTGGTAACTCTAGCCGGCATAGAGAATAATGTATTCATACAATTTTATCGAAACAGCAGTAAAGTCACCTTGTGGCGGTAGTCAGAATCGCATCACGTATCCTTGCAATGACCGACAGGAGTGTTAAAGTCCTGCACTACCATAGGTATCTCTTGACCTTCGCCATGTAATAATGAGTAATGTACATATATATTTATATATGTGTGTATATAAATTCACTGAAAAAACGAAAGGTTAATGTAACGTTATAGTTAGGTGAATTTCTCAGTAACAACATTAATGTTTTGAATTTAAAAAAACACTGAAATTCACCAGTTATAGTTAGAAGCGCTATCTATAACTTGCACCCCTGCCATGCACTGCTTATGACCTCACATATGACATCACTCATGACATGTTCTATGACATCATTTATGACATCTCAAATGACATCATTGATGACATCACTAATGACATCAATGGTGACATAACTCAAACTTCTTTTATACACATTGCTCTGTAAATGGGAATACCATGAGAGCCCAGAAAGTAAATGCAAAATAGCTCAGAATAATATGAAGAGACTTTACTGCTATCATACATACAATCCCCGAAGGTAAAGCAAGCTTGTTTTATTTGCAAAATTGACCCTATAACATACACTTCATGGTCCTGCGAGAACGTAAACATTTTCTAGAAATCAATATACATTTATTTTCATCACAATAGTTATCCCTTAGAGACCTACACTCTAAATCAAGGGGGACAGGATGCCTTTTTGCTGCCCACTTAATAGCTTTTTGGGGTACGGCCAGGAAAACGCGGACAGAGCCATACGTGTCAGAACAATGCAAGTGCAACCACACTTGCCTAAACGCATCTGCCTTAACCACGTGGTTAAGGCAGATAGCAGTCTAGTGTTGAGGATGGGTGGGGAGAAGTAGAGGAAGCATCAGAACAGGAAGCCCAGTGGGGCTGGAGCTTGGTTTGGGAGGTAGTTTTTAGGGCTGGGGGTCATATTATGGCTCAGGTCGGGGGGGGTCAGGGTACTTTTGGGAAGTTTTATGGACAGCACGGGGGTAAGTATTAGGGCTCAGAGCAGGGGGCGGGGATCGGGTAGTTAATGGTAGGGGGCAGGCTTTTAGGCCTCAGGGCAGGGGGAGGGGAAGGGGTAGTTTTAAGGGCAGGGCTGGTGTTAGGCCTCAGGGCGGGGTAGGGGGTTAGAATTGTAGGGCTTAGGCCAGGGGGTTCGGGGTAGTGGTGATCTTAACCACACATACCCTCTTACTATTCATGCCTTTACAATGAACTTGCGTGGTAAAGGCATGTGTAGTAAAGGAATGCGACACATTTGTGGTTTGGGCTGCATGGTAGAGGCACACGTGGTATAGCCATGCATGCCTCTGTCATGCAACCAGCTTTTTTACTTCATTTCCACAACACCTGCAATTTTTCATAGTAAACAGTAATGGCAGCCACATCATTTCATTTCTAAAACTCCAACAACCAGCCAATTAAAGCGCTCGCTCTTGCGGGACTCATGGGAGGCTCACGGGAAAAACAGGCCTCTCAACCAATCACCGCACTCCATTTTTGAATTTGCGTTCTTGGAGTATTCTCACGAGAGTCTCTTGCCAGGTAGGTCGCTCCCCCGCCACACAGCTCCGCCTGTGTTGTCCTGCTCGCTGCTGCTGCTGGTAAGCTAGCCCCTCCTCTGCTGCCTCTGTGCCCGTTTTGCCTCTGTTCCCCTCGTGCCCCCATTGATTGTGCCCTTTTTGCCTCTGTTCCCCTCGTGCCCCCATTGATTGTGTCCTTTTTGCCTTCTGCTTCCCCTCGTGCCCCCATTGATTGTGTCCTCTTTGCCTTCTGTTTCCCCTCGTGCCCCCATTGTGTCCTTTTTGCCTTCTGTTTCCCCTCATGCCCCCATTGATTGTGTCCTCTTTGCCTTCTGTTTCCCCTCGTGCCCCCATTGATTGTGTCCTCTTTGCCTTCTGTTTCCCCTCGTGCCCCCATTTTTGCTGTGCCCAACTTTGCCTTCTGTACCCCCCGCCGCTGCGTCCCCTGCGGCCCCGCCCCCCTGACTGCCCATTCGCTGCCCCTGCCTCACGCCTCCCAGCTGCTCCTCCCTCCCAGCTCCCCATATATGGCGGCCGCTGCGCGGTGAGGAGAGCGACCCTTGACCTTGCCAGGTAGGTCGCTCCCCCGCCACACAGCTCCGCCTGTGTTGTCCTGCTCGCTGCTGCTGCTGGTAAGCTCGCCCCTCCGCTGCTGCCTCTGTGCCCGTTTTGCCTCTGTTCCCCTCGTGCCCCCATTGGTTGTGTCCTTTTTGCCTTCTGCTTCCCCTCGTGCCCCCATTGATTGTGTCCTCTTTGCCTTCTGTTTCCCCTCGTGCCTCCATTGATTGTGTCCTCTTTGCCTTCTGTTTCCCCTCGTGCCCCCATTGATTGTGTCCTCTTTGCCTTCTGTTTCCCCTCGTGCCCCCATTGATTGTGTCCTCTTTGCCTTCTGTTTCCCCTCGTGCCCCCATTGATTGTGTCCTCTTTGCCTTCTGTTTCCCCTCGTGCCCCCATTGATTGTGTCCTCTTTGCCTTCTGTTTCTCCTCGTGCCCCCATTGATTGTGTCCTCTTTGCCTTCTGTTTCCCCTCGTGCCCCCATTGATTGTGTCCTCTTTGCCTTCTGTTTCCCCTTGTGCCCCCATTTTTGCTGTGCCCAACTTTGCCTTCTGTACCCCCCGCCGCTGCGTCCCCTGCGGCCCCGCCCCCCTGACTGCCCATTCGCTGCCCCTGCCTCCCGCCTCCCAGCTGCTCCTCCCTCCCAGCTCCCCATATTTGGCGGCCGCGCCGCCGGCGCGCCAAAGGCGCGCCTAAGGCAAGCCCGTCTGCGCCCATCCGCGCCTGGACCGCGCCCAGTGCCAGAACCCCTGGGCCGCGCGCCCCCCGCTCCAGCCTCAAGGACCGACGCTGTTACGATGCCACCACACTCCACGCTCTCAACCCCGGACGGAGACACAACTGCTTCAAGGCCGCCCCGAAACGCACACATGGCCCCTTCACCTGCCGGAACTGCAGCTACACCAGCCTCAGAGCCACCGAAGCGCCCGCCAAGAAGGACCTCAACCACCTCCGATGCATCCTACTGAACACCCGCTCCGCATGCAAACACGCCGTCGAGCTCTGGGACCTGCTCGACTCATCATCACCAGACGTCGCCTTCCTGACAGAGTCCTGGATGAACGACTCCTCCGCACCCGACATCGCCATAGCCATCCCAGACGGCTATAAGATCACCCGCAGAGACCGCGTCAACGGAGTAGGAGGAGGAATCGCCATCGTCCACAAGAACTCCATCAGGGTCTCGACCAGCACCGACGACGTTCTCTGCACCGCCGAACACATGCACTTCCAGATCCACACGGTCCCCAACACCACCCTCAGAGGCACCCTTGTCTACAGACCCCCTGGGCCCCCACCCCAGTTCAGCGACTCCATCGCCGACTTCATCAGCACGCACGCCCTGACCTCTACCGACTACATCCTCCTCGGAGACCTGAACTTTCACCTGGAGAACAACAACGACAGCAACTCCACCACCCTGATCGACAACCTCGGACTGAGACAGCTCGTCACAGCACCGACACATTCCGCCGGCCACACGCTCGACCCCGTCTTCTCCTCAAGCTCCCACGTCTCCTTCAGCCACACCACGGAACTCCTCTGGACCGACCACCGCTGCATCCACTTCACCTTCCAGAAACCCACCACACACCACCGCACCCAACAGATCCCACGCCGCTGCTGGAGCAAAGTCACCGAAGACCAACTACGGGCAAACCTCGCTCTCAGCCCTCCCTCCGACCCATCCAACACCGACGACGCTGCCTGCAACCTCAGACGATGGATAGACGACTGTGCCAACACCCTCGCCCCGCTGAAAAACTCACCTACAGCGACACCACCAAAAGAGCCAGCTGGTTCACCCCGGAACTCCTAGCTTCCAAGCGTACCTGCCGGAAACTTGAGAAGAAATGGCACAGTGATAAGACACCGGACAGCCACGCAGCCCATAAAGACGCCATCCGTAACCACCACCACCTCATCAGGTCCGCCAAGAGAATCTCCTTCAAAGACCGCCTCGACAACAACGCACACAACAGCAAGGAGCTCTTCAACATCGTGAAGGAACTCTCCAACCCCAGCTCCAACACCAACGACATCCCGCCGTCGCAAGCCCTGTGCGATTCCCTCGCCACCTTCTTCCACCGCAAGATCGCCGACATCCACGACAGCTTCAACACCCAGACAGCCCCCACCAAGATAGATACACCAGACCCGCCGCACACCATCGACCATGACCCCTTGCCAGCCTGGGCCAGCGTGAACATCGATGACACCATCAAGACCATGGGCACAATACACTCCGGCTCCCCGTCAGACCCTTTCCCGCACCACATCTTCAACAAAGCCAGCAGCTCCATCGCACCCCACCTGTGCAACGTTATCAATCTCTCCTTCGAGACCGCGACCTTCCCAGAGAGCTGGAAACACGCAGAGATCAACGCCCTACTCAAAAAACCCAAGGCGGACCCAAGAGACCTCAAGAACTTCCGGCCCATCTCCCTGCTTCCGTTCCCAGCCAAGGTCATCGAGAAGATCGTCAACAAACAGCTAACCCGATACCTCGAAGAAAACAGCATCCTGGACCCATCCCAATCGGGGTTCCGCAGCAACCACAGCACTGAGACTGCCCTCATCGCCGCCACCGACGACATCAGGACCCTGCTGGACAACGGTGAGACCGCAGCCCTCATCCTGCTGGACCTCTCCGCCGCCTTCGAAACTGTTTGCCACCGCACTCTACGCGCACGCCTCCACGACGCAGGGATCCGAGACAAGGCCCTGGAATGGACCACCTCCTTCCTCGACGGCAGAACCCAGAGAGTCCGCCTCCCACCTTTCCGATCCGAAGCCTCCGAGATCATCTGCGGCGTACCCCAGGGATCTTCCCTCAGCCCAACACTGTTCAACATCTACATGGCCCCGCTCGCATGCATCGCCAGACAGCACGACCTCAACATTTTCTCCTACGCCGACGACACTCAACTGATCCTCTCCCTCACCAAGGACCCCCTCGCCGCCAAAGCCAATCTCCATGAAGGAATGAAGGCCGTCGCCGATTGGATGAAGATCAGCCGACTAAAGCTGAACACGGACAAGACGGAGGTCCTCCTCCTCGGCTCCAACCCCTCAGCCTGGGACGACTCCTGGTGGCCAACGACGCTGGGAGCAGCCCCGACACCCACCGACCACGCACGCAACCTGGGAGTCATCCTCGACTCAACGCTCTCCATGGCCAAGCAAGTCAACGCAGTCTCCTCCTCCTGCTTCAACACCCTCCGCATGCTTCGCAAGATCTACAGGTGGATCCCGACAGACACAAGAAGAACAGTCACCCAGGCCCTCGTCAGTAGCAGACTTGACTATGGGAACGCCCTCTACGCGGGAGCCCCGGCCAAGCTCATCAAGCGACTGCAACGCATACAAAACACCTCCGCACGCCTGATCCTCGACGTACCACGCCACAGCCACATCACCCCCCACCTGAGGAACCTGCACTGGCTCCCCGTTGACAGGAGGATCACCTTCAAACTCCTCATCCACGCACACAAGGCACTCCACAAGACTGGCCCAGCCTACCTCAACAGATGACTCTTCTTCTACGTCCCCAACCGCCAGCTCCGCTCTGCCAACCTCTCCCTCGCCACCGTCCCTCGCATTCGAAGAACAACCACCGGCGGCAGATCCTTCTCACACCTCGCCGCCAAGACCTGGAACACCCTTCCACTAAGCCTACGACAGACCCAAGACCTGCTGACCTTCAGGAGGCTACTCAAGACCTGGCTGTTCGACCAGTAGCAGCACCCCCCCCCTTCTCTCTCTCCAGCGCCTTGAGACCCTCGCGGGTAAGTAGTGCGCTCTACAAATTCTGTGATTGATTGATTGATTGATGTCCCAACTGCTAAAATAAACAATTATTTTTGACCCTTAATTTCTCAACAACTACTGAACGGATTTACACCAAATCACAAAAAGCACTATCTGCAGACAAAGATCTAGCTTTCTGCCAAATTTGGTGTAATTCCATTCAGCAGTTTTTGCTGTAGCCAGTCTTGAAGTCTATGGAAATGCATGGGGATTTTGCATTCTGGTACCCCCATTTTTTCTCAGCCTCCACTGGTCAGATCACCCAAAACTTTTCAGGAAGGAGCTGAGGTGGATGAACTTTTGTTTTGGAAAGATTTCTTAACATTCATCAAACAGGGCCAAAGTTATTAGCAAACCAAAAACTGACCTTTCTTGGAAAAGCAGACCTAACTATAACTACCTAGTGGCGACCATCACTAGCTTATATATGTGTGTGTGTGTATATACATATGCTCTCTCCAAATTGGTCTGAAGCGGCGCACTCGCACTACTGGTGCACGCATTGCATAATATCAGACCGCCTTCTTCCATTAGTATTTCAAAGAAACAGTGGCTCTCCAGAGTGGTCTTTATGTCAGTTTATTGGATGATACACACGGTAAGTAACATGCCAGCCAATGCATTTCGACTAAACAGTCTTAATCACAGCATATATGATGCTATATATACATATCTATTCACTGAAAAAAAACAAAGGTTACAGAGACGTTATAGTTAGGTTCAGATTGTACACACACAAAATGATCAAAATTCAGCAGTTATAGGTACCTGAGCTAACTATAACTTATTCCCCCGCAATGCACTGTACTACTACTGAGTGTTAGTATTTCTAACATGCATCATCTGAACTACAATCCCGTTTTTTTCCCATAACACATTTTATTGCATTTCTTGTCATCATACAGCCTGACAGGCTACATATAAACCGACACATTTTCATGAAATGATATTGCATTACAGATTGTTGATAACCAAACTATAACAGTGTAACCCGCTGCAATGTTACTTGTCTGTGTCAGATAATTTTACCCCAGGTAATGTCCATAAAGCTATAGAGAAGTTTCACGAGATATATCACGCTACTGGGTCGTATGTCTGAATTTTGGTATCTATGGTATTAGCAATCGACGTCGATTGTTGTAGGACAAGGCCGCGGAAATCTGCCCACCGCCGCCATATTTTTGTGTGCTTCTGCAGGCATCTGCATGCTCGAAAGACTCATATTTCTATCCCCATATAGAAATCCATCCCCTCTTCCCATGCCCTTACCGCTGGGGGGTGTCAGACTTCCATAGCCTGGCTATGTCCCGTTTAGCGAGGGTTAGGCCCAACCATAGGAGATGGCACTTATACCTATTATCACCAATCTCGTCGGCGATATGAAGTAGTGTTAGCCTAGGGGACTTAATGATCTCCCATCCTAGAACTTCTGCGAGGCAAGCGATTACCCCAACCAGAATTTATCTAGGGTGTATATGTCCACACTGTATGTATGAAGGTGCCCTCATCTTTTTGGCACCGCAAGCATATAGGGTATTCTGTCATTCCAGCTCTCCATAACCTATATCATGTGTAGTAGGCCCTGTGTAAATATTTGAATTGAATCAGTCTTAGACGTGATGAAATGGCTGCCCCCATGGGGTCTCCAAAGCTTCAGTCCAGTCATCAGAATCTAGGGGGCCTATATCTGTCTGCCATTATGTCTTCAGGGTCTCGAGTGTGGTGTTGCTATGTGTAATGAGAGATTGATATATTTTTGATATCTGTGATCACCTAAGTCTCCCAATAAGAGCTTACCCTCCAGTGGATTAAAGTCTGGAAGTGACTCAATCGTGGTTATGTAGGGCGTTATGGCGTGGCAGAATTGTAGGTATCTATAAAACTAGGAGTGGGGCATTGAATATTCAGCTCTTAGATCTTGGAATGATTTGAGCGTGAGGCCATGCATTACATCCCCAATGGTGGAGATCCCTATCTAATCCCACCCACGAAAACCCTGGAAGTCTGCCAGGTGGGGCAGCAGTCTGTTTCGCCATAGCAGTGTTTCATGCGTGATACCACCCCACCAGCCCAACTGACGGAGAGATTGCCATCATGTAAGTATCACTACTCTAGTGGCGGACGGCAGGGCCTGGATGTCCGACCTACTGTATATGTACGAGATGAGTGTGGGGTCATCAAGCAGCCATCGTTCTACGGCATAGGCCGGATCATCACTGGACCCATACCACCAGTCATTCAGCACCTGTAGATGTGATGCCGCGTGGTAGTGTTGGATGTCCGCGGCCGCAATACCACTGCAGTATATGAACTGGGAGCACGCGCGCAACACCACTCGAGATGTCCCACCACCCAACAGGAACTGTCCTAATATGGCATTAATTTGGCAGAACCAGAATAACGAAATCTGATAAGGGTGGTTCTGTGGATGGTAAAGCATTCATGGGAGGGAAATCATCTTGAATATGGCCAGTCTCCCATAGAGGGATAATGGCAATCCCGTCCAGGATCATATATCTCTCCGTACGTTTTCGGTCGTAATACCTAGGCGTGGTCCCACGATATCTTCTGATCATCTGTCAAAAAGACCCCCAGATATTGCAGTCCCTCTGCGGCCTGTTTTAGATCTGGTGTCCATCTGCTGTTCCCAAGTGTCCCCCGCAATGGCCAAATAGTTGATTTATGTATATTCATATGGAGACCGGATTTGTCCCCGAATACACGCATTATCTGAATGGTTCTGGACCCTGATTTATATGGATCTGTAAGAAAGAATAGAACATCATCTGCAAATAATGCAATGCGATCCGAGATTTCTGTTGTCCATTCAAAGCCTCTAACCAGGGCATCCTTACAGACCCAGATAGCCAAGGGTTCAATTGTCCGCGCGAATAACAGGGGAGATAAAGGGCACCACTGTCTAGTACCATGCCTAACTGGAAAGGGGGGGTGAGACACTACCGGCTACTCGTACGGCTGCAGTCAGATCCATGTATAGTAACCGAGCATATGCCTAAAAAAGCGCGGGCCAAGGTTTAGTCGTTTCAACAGTGCGAAGAGATATATCCAGCTGACCGAGCCGAAGGCCTTGTCCATGTCTGCCAACAGCAAGGCGGCTGGCCTGCCCAGTCGGTCCACTGCTGCTATCGCATTGTGCGCCCTTCTGATGTTGTGACGCGTGGAACGACGGGGCTTAAAGCCGGCCTGGGTCGGATGGACAAGGTCGGGCATATGTAATATTAGTCTGTTGGCAAGGATTTTGGCCAGTAATTTTGCTTCTGTATTCAGGAGGGATATAGGGCAGTAGGAGGCGTGCTGTTCGGGGGTCTGCCTGGTTTAGGGAAGACCACTATCTCCGCATGTCTTCAATCAGGGGGCAGGCGGGCTATCTTGACCACTTCTTGGATGGCATTAAGGAAGTGGTGTCCCAACTGGGGCGTATAAGCCTTGTAGAATTCACTGGGGTACTCATTAGAGCCAGGTGCCATGCCAGTTTGCAACTCTGACACTGCTGTTGCTAGTTCTTACAAAGTGATAGGTGTATCCAAGGCCTTCCGCGTGTCATCTGACACGGCCCTCTAAGGTATATCGTCAAGAAACCTCTCGATTAAAGAGGTGCTGATGGTTTCCTTGGGCATGGATGGGGCCTCATAGAAATCCGCAAAGCTACATGCTATCTCGGCCGGGTCCTTAAGTACTACTCTGTGCGTGTCATACACAGCAGGGAGATGGATTGGCGCCGTGGCCTGTCTACAGAGACGATATAAGAGTTTCCCCGACTTATCCCCCGATTGATAGATCCTGCTCTGGGATGCTAACCATGCGCATTGTGCCTCTTCCATTAATTCTCCTTGATACTGTTGTTGGGAAATACAGAGCTGTCTAGAAGTTGCGAGTGTTCCAGCCCCCTGTAGGGCCGCCCCACCCGCGGCCTCGCTGATCACCCCGCCCGCAGCCTCGCTGATCACCCCGCCCGCAGCCTCGAGCGCACGCCCCGCAGGCTGACACAAGTCAGCTGGCGAAGGTGGCACATGAGAACTACAAAAGGGGGTGGTCTACGACAGGAACGCGCTTTGCATTCCGTCTCGGACCCCCACCTAGCCTCTCTCAGTTTCTCAGTAGTTTACGCCAGCACTTAAAGGAATTCCTGCATCAGTGTCGGAGTGCTGAAACGTCCTTGGTGTTCTCATTCTGACGTCTTCTGTGCTTTTGTCTTCGGGGTTACCTCTCCTCTTCTTGCTGCAGTGTCCGCATTCCCTCGCCGATCAGCTTCGTTGCTTCTCCTTCCCTTCAGCCTTCCTCTAAGCTGTTTTTTTCCTGTACCTGGGAAGGAGATAAAAACAAAGAGAAGTATTTAAACAACCATTGTTTTCTTCTCTAAATACTAAATTTATTATATCGCTTAGTGTAGAAATATGATACATATCGGATTCTGCCTTTTTACAGCAGTATGGATTCTTGCTTCTTCTCTTATGCTGCAAAATAAGAGAAAGATATTAGTTCCTTAAATTTTCATAGCTTAGTTAATATACCTAGCCTGACTCAGCACCATTTTTTGTGCACCATTTCTTTTGTTTTCTTTTTTTTTCCTTTTTTTGTCCTGACTGGGAAAATAAGTTTTTGATTTTTTCCCTAGTTCTTCAAGATAATGATATTTTTATGGGTCTATTAAATTCAGATGGTTGTCTCCTGTAAGGTTGGTATGTTTCAGACTTATCACTGTTTAATGCTTAACTTCTGCAGTCCTAAAGAGTAAGATTTTCATTTTTTACCTTTTAGACATCAGTGTATGAGTTTCAAGTTCTAGTTGTTCATGTCTTCCTTATCCTACCAGCAGAACATTCCACAGGTATATTCCTACCTTTAGTCTCACTTTCTATATTGCCCTCTTATGGTTCTTGGGTCGTACTTACCTTTTTGTACTTTTGCCTATTAGGAAATACGAGCGACACCACTTTGGACGGACCAGTGGATTCTACTCCTCCCTTTCCCTGTTTTGTTTTCCCCTCTTCCCCACCTTCTCCTCTTTTGCTTTGACATTGTTGGGCGAAGGAGGCGGGTGAGAGAAGTTGGGATTCAGCATCTGTTCCTTCCATTTCGCCTCTGCAGAAACCCCAGGTGAGCACCCCAGCCCCCTGTCCCTGTCTTTCTAACATTATGATACGGGCTTCCAATTGTAATAGGCTATGTTTACGGCGCTTGCATTCTGCTGTGCAATAACTAATGCCTGCCCCTGCAAATGGTGGGTTTCGTGGCCTCCCATAGAATTTCTGGAGAGGAGGCTGTCTCGGTATTAAGGGTAAGATAGTCTGTCAGTGCTTTATAAATGTGGGTTCTATAGACGTGGTCTTGCTGGTGCCATGGAGAGAGCCTCTACCGAAATGGGCTCCGGCTTGGGCCCATCAAGAGCTGTACTGCAATCAGAAAGTGGTCCGACAATCCCCGGAGCATGATTGCGGCTTCTAATATTCTCTGGATATAGCGGTCTGGGATAAAGATGTAATATATCCTGGAGAAAGAATCATGGACTGAGGAGTAATAAGTGTATCCTGTATCATGTGGGTGATGAACCCTCCAGGTATCGACCCAGCCCACCAAGTCAAATAGGGATTTCAGCCGCGATCCTCTTGGATTCTCTATAGCCCCATAGGCTCGCCATCGGTCACTGGACACGTTCATTACATCATTCCAGTCCCCTCCCATAACCATAAGTACCTCAGGTAGTGGCCCCCAAAAATCTACTAGGCGATCAATAAAGCTTTGGCTGAGACAGGGAGGGGTGTAGAAGCTACGGATCACTATTTGCTCTCCCGTTATAACCTTGTGAACCAGGATGTACCTTCCCTGTGGGTCTATCCACGAACGAGTGAGTGTAAATGGTATTCTACAATGTATTAGGATTGCTACTGCCCTAGAACCCCTTACAATACCCATGTGAAAGACGTGTATAGCCAAACCGGGCCAGACAGGGAGTCTTGGTGCCCATGAGGTGTGTCTCTTGTAGTAGTAGTATGTCTGCTTTTATCTGCTTTGCCTGGTGGAGTATCGCATCTCGCTTAACTTTATCTAACATGATCCTGACATTCCAGCTTACAACTTGCACCTGACCCGATAGGGCCTCACCCATCTGTGCCGGCATCAGCATGCAGCAATCTGAAGTGGTGTCTCAGTGAGAAGGAGGAACATCTTCCTGGGATATCAAAGACTGTGCAGCGGGTTAAAACAACAAACTTAATCCCCATAGAACCTTTTATCCCCCACCCCAATACCTCATAACAACTGAAGCATCTGTCGCGGATGGCGAGCCGTGCTGACCCCAACGGGGGGGTTAACACAGAGCCCATCCAATGGATCCCCAAACACCCCTGCATTGCAGTGTCAATGTGAAGGGTCTGAGTAAATCACCTAATGTACTAACCCCTAAGTAGTCTGCGAAAAACTAGAGGGTCCCTGAGAGAGTAAATATGTAAGGAGAAGGCGGCAGGTAAATCAACAGAATAAATAACAACAAAGAACACTTCTCCCAAACCGATTATTTAGTATCAGGCATTATGTCCAAGATAAGATTACAGTTGTCCAACAGACCAATGGTTTTCAATATTTATTATTCAAACATGTATACCAAATTTATAAATCATGTTTACTTTTATGTAGTACATATACTTTTTAATAAAAACAACAACAAGCTCTAAAGAATGGAAACATAACCAATCAAATGTCGAGGAGCCCCACCAACATTACAATAAACAATCAACATATGATACATAGGTTGATTAATAAGACATGACAAAAACATAACACATAGTCAAAACAAATAAACAGTAAACAGCAAACAATATAGACACAAGAAAAATACACGAACACACTAAAACAGAATTAAATATATGCCCAGTGAATCAAATCATTGTTCTCACGCGGATATCGTGGCGTGTGGAGGAACCCTTATCCGGCAATCTGATATCACCAAACAAAAACATTATCGGGCATACAGCCAAAATATATTGGAATTGAAATAAAATAGACGACCTATATCGAGTTGGACGCCAGTAATAGAAATCTCTGGGTCTGAGGTGTTATGACAAAATACACTCTCTATTGGAGGTTTACCGCTTAAGTTTATCTTCGTTCTTGGCCGGATGCAGTGAAAGCTCTATAGCTTACAGCAGCAACAGATAATATTTGATTATCCTTTTCAGAGAGATAAGATATCAGCTCTGATCCATTGTGGCCCCTTTTCCTGACGAAGGCACTGTCTTGTGCCGAAACGCGCGTAGAACACAACAGTCTGTTATTATTGTGCCACATTGTTTCTCCAGGATTATGAATATTAGATACCAATTGTTATCATTGTCTCTGTGAACTATATTATACAAAATTTGTGATTTTTATTGGGTGTTGTTTATAAATTGTGTGAATGAAGATATGAATGAATTAGTATAAATGGGGTGTTGTTTTAGTATGAAATGGTTTTTCTACATCTAATTAAATATCAATAAAAAAAAAAAAATTCATCTAGATAAACAGATATTGTTGGTTCTCCTTTGTTTTTTTTTACATATTTTGTTCAGTTTATTGTTGAAATTATGTATTGTTTATATCGTTGTTGCCTTAAGTCCTTACATTCAAATCATTGTTCATACATGATTCAAGAAGAAAAGCGCCGACGCACGTTTCGGAACTGGCACATAAATAGAAGGTTCCTCATCAGGGCGCTGAGAGTACATTTAAATCAGTGGCATGAAGCCATCTGTAGACCATGTACTGTTGCTGGACATGTCGTGCAGGGGGCTCTGTATCAATACATGTCACCAAAAAGGTCTGTAGGGACAGCAAAACATCATATTACAATAAAAAACAATTGAACATGTCGAAGCACCAAGGAGCCTGGTAATCCCAAAATAGTGATCTAAGACTTATCACCCATAGAGTGTTTAAGAGAGCAATCCAGAATGTGAGGGATCATAGAAAGTAAAAGTAAAGAGTGACACCAGTCTACTATCACCACAAGAGATATAAAGATGAAAATATAAAAAATCTGAAAGAAAAGAAAGAAAATAATAAACAAACAAATTTCCAGAGATATATAAATACACATACTTTCTGGGCAAGAATATGAGCGAACTCAGTCAGTGGAATCTTCAGAAAGGTACCTTCTTCTTTTGAAAAATGTACGTCTGGGGAACAGTCCCTGGAGACGTATGGCGTTCTAGAAAGTCAAAAAGGCAGAAATTTGACTAAAGCAACAAGGTACAGTGCACTTGACGGCACCTTATGATCTAAATGCGTACAAAAGAAACTTGTGGTAATGTGGCCCACCGGATATCCACCCAAGGTGGGTATGCGCACCCTATCAAATATAGGAGAGTGGTGTCATAATGGAACTACTCTGTCATAGCTGCCAAGGTGTCAGATTACTATGTGTGACATTTTCATAATTTCAGTGTAATTATGAGTGACATTTCAACAACTATGAGTGACACACTCTCGCCAGCAAAATCCAGCAATGAAGACGATTGCGATTTACCACCCTTTAACAGTGACCCTTAAGTCTCCATAACCACTCTCTCTCACATGCTTTTGTTTTGCTTTTTAGAGCTACTTGTACCATTTTAGGGTGTCAGAGAACTGTACATCAAACATGGAGACAATAAATCATACGTGTGTAAAGCAGTGTATATGAAATGTTGCAAAAGAGGTATAGGAAAGGAGTCATACGTCATTCATACTGGGTATAGTTTAAGAGTGCTTGATCTGAAGAAGCACAAACTCAGAATTTAAAATGTCCCACCATGGTTTGGGGTTGTCATTACTAATAACAATTGATTTCTACCCAACTGAACCCGTTTTGCAACATTAGGATAATGAAAGATCGGGGGAGATTTTCATTTGTAAATTGCAACTATTGAAAGGATCTCTCCGACAAAAGCAGTAACCAAATAACCTATTTACATTATATGCACTTCTGTGAGCTGCATGATGCTCGTGCTTTGCAGCAGGCACATTAACCTTCTGTGTAAAATTTCCACTAGACAAGTTTTCTTGACAGTTTTATTGGTGCTCGAAACATACTGGAGGCAAGCAAACTGTCAGGTGCCATTGGAATGTGGCAGACACATTGGCGGGCGTGGGATATTGGCTGACGTGAGGTTAGTGCCCCTCACCAAGGCCAGTATATGTGCAAAAGGAGGTGGGTATAATACCACTGATCCAAGAGAAGGCCCGGGTGGCCTGCGGGGATGTCTGGGAGGCCTTGAATTAAACTCTGTCAAGTCAAATGAAGCAATCGGGTGAGCACGGAACAGCTGTGCACACTGGTCATGTCATGTGTCAAAACGTCGGTGCTCAAACCTGCTGCCATCTTTATCAAACATTGCTCCAAATACGTAATTTGGACTTGGGGTTAGGGTTGTTTAAATGACACGACCCTGTGCGCTGCAGTTCACTACATTTGTTGCTGCGGTCATGAACCGGTGCCCCATGAGCCCATATACATACAGCGCGTCAAGTGCCCCTCTCTGCCATCCCTGCTCTTTGGTGTGCATCTGAAGGGCGTCGCTTCGCTATTTCAAGGAATTACACACTTATTCTTGAATTACTTTAACAGCAGGCACTTACTCACTTTGTGAGAGGAGAGGAGCGACAATTCAGTATGGGGCGCCTCGTTGCCGCAGCGACTTCCGCCGCAAATGTCATCTGCTCGGGCATACTTCAGTGACTCTCAGCAAAAGATGAGAGTTCCAGCAGCCGCCACGGTCAGTGGGGTTGGGGCGGCTCCGGCCGGTCGCGGGGATCTGCATTTTCATTTGTTTTATTTCAATATTATTTACCACGAGCAGCTCTGCCATTACAAGTGAAGCCTCCCTCCCACAACCACCCGCTCGCGACGGCGCGCTCTTACTGATGTCATCTATCAGGATTGCGGCGCCACGTGGTTAATACTAGTGTTACATTGTAGCACTGCAGCTCAGCCACTTCCGAAGCCTTCCAGAAGCAGGGCGCATAGCGCACTGCTAAATTTAGCTTTACGTTCAGTCTGCATTGATTATTGGTGCATGATTAGCAGCGCTACGGCCTGACAGCCGAGGAGGCGCTATGCCATTTATGCGTGACTTTCCATTTCAGTGCGGTGATGCGGATCACCACACTGAAATGCGTTAGTGTCACGTCTGATGCGTGATACTTGACAGGGCTGCTCTGTACTAACAGCGTTCGATAAATAATAGCCAAGTCATATTACGGAGAGGCAAAACAAGCCTCTGTGAGTCTCTGAAGATAAGGCCATAGGGGTAGCCTACGGATATGTCCCTCCGTCAGAAAAAGGTAACATAAAAGAATATGAAGAAGATGGTCCCCCCAGAACAAAATAGTCAAGGGGGGAAAAACGACGCAGATATGGCCAGTGGCCCTAACGAGTCTAAAAGGACACTATAATGGTGGCAAAACTGCTTACCCACAAGTCAATCTGAACAGAATACACTGGCCTGGGATTGATCGCCACAGTCCATAGGTGTGTAAGAAAAAAGTACTGATCGGTAAATCTGGAATACATAAAGTTAAAGGAAATATTGTTAAATAAAGGACTAAACCCAACGGGTGCTTAAAGTTAAAGAAGGTGTATTACAGAGAAAGCAGGAACTTACACGGTCGTCCCAGCCGGGACTAAGTCTCTGTGAACTGCCGTAATAAAGGAATCACCATGCAGACGTCGGTGAGAATACTAATATATCCTGTTTGTCCAGAGTCTAAGAAACAATTAAAAGACTTGTAAATGGGAATAGAGGTACGCCGTAAGCCAACCAAGTCGAGCTAACGGGTGGACTCACTGCAAGATAAGAGGTTACCATAAGTAGTTAATACGGCGTCCTACGGGTCCAGCTCAGCAATAAAGTGTCGGCGTCCAACCAAGGTAGGGAAATGAGCGGTACTCGGCCATTTTAAATAGTAAAATGCAACGCCGCGGGCAGCAATTAAGCCATAAGTTGCACCTGGAATGGAAAATAACGTATAGAACGCTGAACGTAATGAACCAAGTGCCGATTCAGTCGCCATTTTGAAATGCACTATTGCTAAAACGGCCGCCATTTGTGAATATGCAGACTATGAAGTGAATAAAAGAAAAATGTACACAAAAGGACGTTAATTAAGAGTGACACGAGGAAGAAAAGATTCCTGATAGATATATATCCCAATAGGGGACAAAGCAATTCCCAAAAGGAGTAAAAGAGGGAAAAATATACACAAAAGATCGTTTATAAAGATAGACACGCGGTGGAATACATTCCTTAAGAATATGTATCGCCATGGGGGACAGGGCAGTTCCCATAATGGAGCCCCCAATGAATAGACACAGGAGGTACATGTAAACAAACATGACCTGCAACTAAGGCATGTCAAACTGTACATGACTAATTAGTAAACAAAAACATGTCAACCAAAGTAACAATTAAAGTAAAACATAGGTGAATGGAGACAAAGTATGTACCCAGCATGAAGGACTACATACAATTCAGTCTGCAGGGTCCAGAAGATATAGACGGATTAGATGCCAGGCTAAATGATAAAAGGGAAATGCCGAACTAAAGCGAGGCTAAACATAACTAGAAAGAACAGGAGATAATCAAAGTATCGCATTCTCCCATGGTAAGTGTTCATTGAGGCCTGTGTCTGCTGTCTGGAGAGTGTAAATCCAGAACACTTATCTCTTTTTTCTTAAGCCATCAATGTTGCTGTCCTTAGGATTATGTACTTTCTCTAAATTAATCCATCTAAGGTCTTTTTCAGAGTTCTGCTTCTGATGCCCATGCTCAACCAATGGCGCACCTACTCGCTTGTTTTTTATGGCACATTGGTGCACGCTAAATCTCACTCTAAATTCTCTGCTGGTCTCGCCAACATAGCCCTGGTTGCAAGGACAGAGAATGAGGTAAATGACATTAGCAGTTCTACAATTAGTCATTTCTTTAAAAGTGAATTTTCTTTTACCCCATTGTAATTCTGCCGCGACAATGGCGAAATTGCATGCATGACAATTGCCACACTTGTGGGTGCCACAGATAGGATTACTTCCTGTAATGGATCCCTGGGTATATTCTCTCTCTTCCTTGTAGGTGGATTTGACTAATGAGTTTTGGAGATTCTTATTGCGCCGAAATGCAAACACTGGTCTCGACAGAGGAGTGCTTTGGTGACCTGAGTTCAAAATATGCCACTGAGAGCCAATAATCTGGCGGAGTTTGTTATTGAGGTTGGAGTGTCGGGTGACACATACCAGCTTCATGTCATTAGTCACAGGTTTGTCTTGTAAGAGTGCCTCTCTGTTGTAATATTTAGCCCTCTTATATGCATCCCTAATGAGTCTGTGAGGATATCCCCTGTTAAGGAGTTTAGATTTGAGTTGCTCTGCGTGTAGATCAAAGTCCCGTATATTAGTACAGTTTCTATATAATCTTAGAAACTGACTGAATGGTATACTGTCTTTCTGACAACGAGGATGATAACTCTCATACTGAAGAAGAGTATTCCTCGCTGTGGGCTTAGTGTAGATTGACACCTCAATCCTCTGCTCAATGACTTGGATCCAGATGTCAAGAAATTCGATCCTATCTTTGCTTATGTTGGGGCTAAATTTCAAGTGAGGGTCACAAAGGTTGATCCATAGGATGAACTCTGAGAGTTGTTCTTCTGGTCCCCTCCATATGAAAAAAATGTCATCGATAAATCGATGCCAATGGTGGATGTTTTCTGAAAATGGGACAATCTCATTGAAGATAAACCGATCTTTAAACGCGCCCATGTAGATGTTGGCTACATTGGGGGCGCAGGCAGCGCCCATACTTACGCCCTGAATTTGTTTGAAGATAGATTTATTAAATTCAAAATAGTTCTCCTGAAGTACTATGGCCAGACATTCCAGGATGAACATATGGTCGTCTTGGCTGTCACTTCTCTCAAGGGCACTTTTAACTGATTCTAAGGCTCCCCTTTGGGGGATATTCATGTAAAGCGCCTCAATGTCCATAGAGACTAGGACATCAGTATGGGGATTGAATGAGATGCCTTCAATTTTTCTAATGAGGTGGCCTGTATCTTTTACGTGGGCAGGAATGTTAGATACCAGAGGCTTTAAAAAGATGTCAACGTATTTAGATAATGGTTCAGTTATTGATCCAATGGTGGATACAATAGGTCTAAATGGTGGTTTAGTGACATCTTTGTGAGTTTTTGGTACACCATATAAAACCGGGATGTTGGCTAGGGTTTATTGAGGTACTCAAACTCTTGTTCACAGATAGAGCCTCTGTCCAAAGCTCTCTGTGTGATGTGGAACATTTCAGTCTTGATCCTCTGTCTAGGATAGGAGTGGACCTTCGAGTAATGTTCAGGTACTTCCAACATAGACAGAATTTGCTCTTTGTAATCGATGCTGTTCAGCACCACGATACCGCCACCCTTGTCACTGGGTTTTATAGTGACTTCATTGTTGGAGCATAGATTTTTAAGGGCATTATATTCCTCATAGTTGAGATTGTATGATGGTTTAGGGACAAATCCCAACCCCTAAGTAGTACCAAGATACTGCAACTCTAGAATATTGGTAAAGTCTCAACGTCCATTCCCCAGACAAACAAATTCAGTCAGGCCTCAGCAGCGGGACCCCTATCACGTTCCTTGTCACCAGCTTTGGAGCGCCATGTCGATCTGGACTGATGTCTTTGTTTATCTTTCTGTTGTTTTTGCAATCAGTGGGATTCTCCGGATAATGAGTCTGAGTCATGACGCAATGGAGTATGAGGTTTCAGGTGTCTAATTTCATCTGTCCAAATAAAGACCTCTTCTGGCGTGTCAAATAACATGGTGCAGGAGTTATACACCACTCGTAATCGAGCCGAGAACTGGAGCATGTACGTAATCTTCAAGTCTCTGAGATGTGCCTTGGTAGCTTGGAAGGATTGTCGTTGCTGTAGGACCAGCCTGGTATAGTCCGGGAACACTACCCCAGAGACCCACCTCTGTTAGTCGTTCAACTGCTCCCTCAGAGGTCTTGGTACAATAATGTCACCTACGAACCAACTGCGCCGATTTTGGCCTCCAGCACTTCTCTCGATTGAGTGATTGCGGCTAGTAAGGCGGTATTGTCTGGTGGGGTGTCAGAGCTTCCCTCCGTATCTACACCACGGGCCCCAGCACCTGTAAAGTGTTCCATTGTGCTCTGTAGGGCGGTATTGCCCATTGGTTTGTCCTTGGTCATGGTGGTATAATACGGCCCTCTGTGTGTCACTTTCCGAAGGACTTGTAGCTGCCAGTCCTGTGGGGCCATCTGAGCTCCCCCGCACTCCCACCCAAGGCAGCCCAGTAGTTTCTGCAGTCTCTTTTTTGTAGACCGCCTCGGGAGCAGACCAGGGAGGGCCTGACCCAGCCACAAGCTGCACCTGGACCTAGCCCGGCCGTCTCCGCAGTCGAGACAAAGCTCCTCCCCCACCCCTAATGGGCACCTTACCTCTGGCAGTACCGTTGTCCCGTGTTGCCCTGGTAGGCCGCAATCGGCCCCCGGGAGGGCCAGGGCACTGGCACGTATCAACAGGGGGCCGTGGGGAGAGCGGCCTGTCTACTACCAAGCATGCCGTTGGGGCACCCCCACACCAGGGATCAGCTGTGGCGTCTCCTCCACCAACGAGCGGGCGCTTCACGCTCACCGACCTCCCGGCCTCCACTACAGCTGCAGCCGTGGCCCGCAGGGTCACGTGGGCACCACCCAGGGCCCCTGTGGTGCGGAATGGTGCTGACGTGAGCCGGGAGCTGGGTGGTGCCCACGTGACCCTGCGGGCCACGGCTGCAGCTGTAGTGGAGGCCGGGAGGTCCCCTCTGCAGCAGATCCGGCCCTATAGCCCAGGGGCACTCACCCAGCGATTCAGAGTTCCTGCGCAACGGCGCCCCACAGTTGGCTCTGGAAGCTTTGCCGCGTAGGCCCAGAAGTCGCCCTGGCCTAAGTCTCTCCTTCGCCGCAGGCCAGTCAAGCCGGCCCTATCCGGGCACTCCCGTTGGCATCCGGCATCCGTCGTGTGCTACGGACGGATTGAAGGGAAATATCTTGCCAGGATTTCGTAGCATTGTGTATCGGGCTGGCGGAGCTGGTCTAATGCACATCCGCCATGTTGGACCACTCGGCCATGCCCCCCCCTATAATCCCGTTTTTAAAGCAGGTGTTCTAATAATGAGTGAACTAGCCTCTACGCTGACACATGTCCCCTGCTTATGTATGTGTATATTAGTATTTTGCAACAGTCTAAACTGCTCATTGAGACCTCACTCCACAGTGATGGCTGAGTTGGGTTTTACAACATACTGACCACTTTGCTTAAACCTCTCTCCTTTGTGATGAATGAGTGTAGTAGTAGTTTGAAAAAAAATCATCTGTTCACTAAGACCTCTCTCTAGGGTGATGGATTGGTGCAGGAGTGATTTGCAACAGATTGACCTGTCTGCTGACACCTTTCTCCAGGATGAAGAATAATTTTACTAGTGATTTGTGACACAGTGGTCTCGCCGCTAAGACCTTTCTACTGGGTGTGTGTTGTAGTGGTTTATGTAAAACTGACATCTGCACTAAAACCTCTTTCCAGGTTGAAGAATGGTGTTGCTGTGGTTTGCAATTCACTAGCCTGTACGGTTAGATGTCTAAACTTTGGTCATTAGTATTTAGAGTAGTGGTTTAGAAGAGACAGTACTATCTGCTGAGAACTCTCTCCTGGTTGATATATGAGTGTAGTAGTTGATAAGGTTACAGTAAACCCTCACCTGTCTCCTTTTTTCATTTAAAAAAAAAATTAAATGGTATTTTATTAAGTATATTGAAGTTTACTTTGCTGGATGATGTCATCAGTGATGTCATTTGAGATGTCATTGGTGATGTCACTGGCCATGTCTTGAGTGATGTACTATGTGAGGTCATAAGCAGTGAATCGGGGACGTAAGTTATAGTTAGCTCACGTAACTATAACTGCTGAATTTCTATGGTTTTGTGTGTGTAAAATCTGAACCTAACTATAACATCTTTGTAAACTTTTGTTTTTTCAGTGAATTTCAGTTTTCTTAAAAATTTGATTTACTAACTATAACACCCCTGTAACCTTTGGTATTTTCAGTGAATTTCTAAGGGTTTTTTTTTTTTTTTCCACAAAATTTTTTATTGAGTACTGCGGAGGAAATATATACTTATACATAGTCAAGATTAGGCATTTGGTTACAATTTTCTATTCCAGAAATAACAGTGGTCATATACATATACTGTGTGACAGTAGGTAACATAGCGATCTATGCAATACTTAGCGTGTTGATCTCATATGTTAAAAATGCGCATACCTTCTATGTTTACATATTGTAAAGTCCTGTATATGGACAGAAAGTGCAGTACTCATGAATCCCCACTTAAGAAACCCACCCCCAACAATACCCAGAACTAAACAATAAGCAAAATGTTGCCGCATCATAGACAGCACCCTGTAGCAGTTGTTTCTATGCTTGGTGACTGCCCGGTCCGTAACCACGGGGGAGGGGAAGGGGGGGAATCGGCGAAAGAGGGGGATGGGGAGAGGGGGAGGAGGAGGGGGCGCAGGGGAAAGGGAAGGAGCAAGAAACACTAGCATCTCACTAACAGTAATCAGGTGTCTGCTCTGTTTTCCAACACTGTGACCTGCGATTCTACTAATTCGTCCCCCATGCCTGCTTTAAAAGTTCTATGAGGTGTGCCCATTCTAAGGATATGGGACGTTTTCGTAATCCCCTATATTCTTCTCGCTGTAATGCTTCCCTTTCTGCAGCCGCCCACCTAATTACCTCTTCGTGCCATTTGTCCTCACGGGCGCCGTGCTGGATTTCCAGCGCTGTGTAATCAGTCTTTTGGCCAGCATCAGGGCCAATCCGGTAAATCGACGCAACAATTTAGCTGTCTTAGGAAGGGGGAGCCCCAGGAGACAGGCCTCAATCGTGCCCCATGATGTGTGGTCCGTCAGGGCCACTAAGCCTTGGATAACGTTTGACCAAAACCCCGTTAGTACTGGGCATGACCATAGCATATGAATAAAATCGGCTTCTTGTGTCTGACATCTCGGGCATGCCGAGGACGCATTCGGGTACATCTTGCGTATTGTTGTCGGGGCTAGGTAAGCTTTGTGTAATATGAATAATTGTATCGTTTTTAACCGGCAATTACGGGATACTCGCCGAGGGTGTTCCAACATTAGGGTCCATTCTCTGTCTTCTAACTCACGGAGAAGTATCACATCCCATTTCTGTCTGAGATACTGTAATGGAGTATGTAAATGTTCCCTCAAACCCCGATAGAGCCAACGAACCAAGTGACGGCCATGCCCCATTATGTGAATAGATTTCAATAAGTGGAAAGTTGGAGGTTCCCCTGGTCTATAAACCAATATTTCCGAATAAAGTGAACTATTGCTGCGTGAGTGAGAAACAATGTGCTAGGTACAGAATAAGTTCGTACAAACTCCTCGTGGGGCATCAGGTGTCCATCCAGGAAGAACTCACCAACTGTCCCTACTCCCATCTGCGTCCACCCTCTTATTTGAGTCATTGATATTACCCCGCGCCTGGTAGGCAATCCACAGAGCGGGATGTTCGGGGCGTATGGAAAGGGTTGCTTTGCTGATTTATGGGCTTGTTTCCAATAATGCAATGTTCTAAGGGTTTTTACCCACAAACATATATTTTTTAACCATACCTAACTGTAACATTTCTTTGATCTTTCTTTTTTTCAGTGAATTTCTAACGTTTTTTGACAAAAAAAATATATTTCTTAAACACACATAACTATAACATTATTTTAACCTTAGGTTTTTTTTAAGTGGTTTTAATCTAAAAATCTTTTAGGTTAAAAAATACTATATAAAAATATTTAAATACATAACTTTATTTTCTTTTAAAAACAAAAATTGTGTTTTAAAAAAAATATTTTTGGGGGTTCACGGATCTGCCACGAGCCCAGCCCATGCATATTTCCTAGTCCGGCTTCCACAGGGATCGCAGATCCGGCATGATTTTTAATAACATTTCAAAACATAAATGACACTATTAAGTAGACATACGAGGTAAGTGATTTAGTAAAATAACATAGAAACTTATATTCCATAAAGTAATTCTAGTTTGCAAGGTTGTTATAATACATATTTATGGATTCACTGATATGTCGCCGCACCGCCTCTCTGAAGAGCTATAATGATAGCGAAACACATGTCAGGGGTTGCTTTTATTCATTCCATGTTGGCTTGGATGGTAGCTGTAATATTGTGCCTGGAGTGTTAAAAGGCTTTTGTCATTTTACAGCTTAGAGTGGATGGTATTGTGCTAATCCTGTGCCTAAAGACTTTACTGTAGAAATAGCAAAAGACGTTGTCCCTTTGTAGCTCGGCATGGATTGCACTGCGCTAATCCTATGCTTAAAAACCTTGCTAGTAAAACAGACATCAGAGGTGAGCAGATTCAGAGTGTTGTTGGTGTTGCAAGGTGCTCTATACAGGAGCTGCTCTCTACCTCAACTCGGGAACTACCCAGAGTTCTCTGCTTCTTTTTTGCATAATTTATGTGCCACTCTAAGCCTGTAAAGGTATTGGTTTGACTTATGCTAGGTGCCCCCTTGTGTATGGACAAAGCTAAACATCTCTAAAGAGCTATAATGATAGCGAAACACGTGTCAGGGGTTCTTTTTATTCATTCCAGGTTGGCTTGGATGGTATTTTACCAATTCAAAGCTGTAATACTGTACCTGGAGCGGTAAAAGTCATTTGGCATTTTACAGCTCGGAGTGGATGGCACTGTGCTAATCCTTTGTTTAAAAACTTTGCTAGAAAAACAGACATTTTAGGTGAGCAGATTCAGCGTGTCGCTGGTGCTGTAGGGTGCTCTATACAGGAGTTGCTCTTCACCTAAACTTGGGAACTACCCAGCTTCTTTTTTGCATATTTTATGTGGCACTCTAAGCCACTCATTTATTATTCACTGCTCCTTCAACCCATAATACCCTGGGAGGGCTACTTACATATATTTTGTTTTTGGTGTTGACCCTAGAAGGGGCATGGACATCACCAAAATTCTTTTTAATATTGATGGGGGCTATAGGGAGATCTGCAGCTACCACAGCAGCACTAGAAAAAAACCATAAGTCTCCTGAGTCATTGAAAACATGACCCCAGGAGAACTTACCACATTTTTCTAAAGCATTTCCCAAGCTGGAGCTTTTGTTCTACAGCTGGGATTGCAGGCCATCTAGGGGCCAGTTAAATGTTATCTGCTAAAGATATATCACATAAAATACAAACCTTTTATCTGATTATTTTTACATTACATTTTTGGGAGGGTATGGCTGGGTGAGAGCATCACTGTATACCATCATAAGTCATTCCAATAGGTTAACTGCAGTCAAACATTTTTTGAGGTTCAAACAAGTCAAGTTCTTTTAACATAACATGATGTTGTTGAGTATGATAGAATAGTGTTTATCCAAGAATATTTTCATTTTAATGGGGCTGTCTTCAAGCAAGTCAGAGGGACAGTGATGAGTACATGCTTCGGCCCCAGCTATGCAAATCCACATATGGGCTGGTGGAGCAGATAATAGGAGGTAATGCTATGGGCAAATGGACTGATCATATTGTTCTATGAGTGAGATTCAAAGATGATTTATTTTTACTATGGAAAGGACCCAGTACAACAGTTAGACAATTTGCAGAGGAACTCAACCACAACACTCTAAATTTATCTCTTACAAGCAAAACAAGTAACAAAGAGATCACATTTTTAGATGTATTATTGAAGGCAGAAGGAAACAAACTTATCACTACACTGTACAGGAAAACCACGGCAGGGAACAGCATATTGCAAGAACAAAGTTTTAATTCTGCTTCTCTTGTTAAAAGGATTCCTTTTGGATAATGTTTCAGAGCTAGAAAAAACATAGTACAGAAGAGGAATATTTCGAGGTGCAGAAACAGATGAAAACAAAAAAGTTTTGGCCAGGGGATTTCAGAAACAATCTTAGGAGCAGCTTCTAGAAAGCCAGGCAACATAAGAGGGAGAAGGCTTTAATTTCCACTAAGAAGAACAGAGAAAATTACAACACACATAGATTCATCACTACATATTATACAACACATAACAAAGTAAGATCTGCTTTCAATAAACATTGGCACTTTGTAAGAAATTATCCTGTTATAGGAATGAGGTACCAAAACACCCATTGATGTGCTTTAGATGAGCTATGTCCATGAGAGATCACTTAGTAAGAAGCGACTTTCACACACAGATGCAAAAGCGCACATCGTTGATGCTAACAGATGGCTTCACAAAGTGTAACAGATGTAAGGCATGCCAACATGGAGTAAACATAATGAACATCAAGACACCTTTCAATAGGAACATTAAAGTGCGAGGCAGATTGCCCTACAAAAGAAATTTATTGTAAATGTATTAAGATGCCCCTGCCCAAAAATCTATGTAGGCAGTACCACCTTACCAGTACACAGACGTATCCTTCATCAGATAAGAGCAATCAAAAACCAAGACTGTAGCTATCCAGTGGCAAGACATTTTGAAAAATACCATGACTGCAATGAGACTCTGATGCAATACAGTTGTATAGCACAAATACCCAAAGTATTTAGATGAGAGGATAGGGAGAAGCAGTTGAGGAAGCTAGAAACGAGGTATATTTTGGAAATGGACAGCAACGAACCATGAGAATTGAATATAGATGAAGAACGCTATACTTGTTTAGGATATTTATATATTTATATTTATTCATTTGTAGAGCGCATGGTTACACCGCCCGGTGTGTCCCCGCGCTGAGACATAGCTAGTGAGACTACTGCTGCCCCCTGCAAGGCCCGACGAGCTGTATTTTACGCAATTTTTGCGAACAGACAGGTCTTCAGTTGTCTGCGAAAGATACTTTCGCTTGGTTCAGTTCTTATGTCAATTGGCATAGTGTTCCAAGTTTTTGCTGCTAGGTACTTGAAAGAGCGGGCCCCCATTCGTGCTCTGAGTATTCTTGGAACTGTCACCAGTGCCTTCCCCAAGGATCTTAGACTGCGCCCTGGGGTGTAATTAGTCAGTAGTGGCTGAAGGTAACTCGGACCCTTATTAGATCGGATGCGGTGGCAATAGCACATTGCCTTGCACATGACTCTCTTTTCCACTGGCAACCAGTGAAGGGTTGTCAGGGCCTTCTTCGTATTCGCAGTCCTTGGAAGGCTGAGAACCAGGCGTGCAGCCGCATTTTGTACCCTCTGCAGTTTGGATAGGCCTTTTTTGGATGCGCCGAGGTATAATACATTCCCATAGTCCAATTGGGAAGTGATTACTGCATGTACTATGGTCTTTCTGGCCTTAGAAGGTAGCAGGTCAATGACCTTCCTCAAGGTTTTCATAGCCCCATAGCATTTCCCGGCTACCTTCCGAATCTGATTTTCAAATGTCAGTTTGGAGTCGAACCAGATTCCGAGGTTCTTCACCTCTGTTTTCGGGGTGGGGACTTGTCCCAGTGATTCTGGCCACCATGCGGATGACCATATTGATGGTGTCTTGCCTACCACCATCACCTCTGTCTTATTCCCATTTAGCTTGAGGCAGTGGTTTGACATCCAGTCCGCCACCTCTTCTAAGCATTTGGAAAAACGGATAGCTGCCTGCTCCTTGTCTTGGGACAGCATTACAATTAGCTGAGTGTCATCTGCATATGACACTATCGACACCTTATGCTTCTCCACACATTCTGCCAGTGGACCCACATACAGATTAAAAAGGGTGGGACTCAAAATTGATCCCTGTGGGACCCCCTGGGGCAGAGGGAAGCTTTCAGACAGATACGTCTGTTGTACAACTTGGAAGCTCCGTTCGGAGAGGAACGATGTCATCCACTTCAGGGCGTTCCGCCTGATGCCACAAGCCTCTAGTCTTTGGAGAAGCAGTTGGTGTGAGATAGTGTCAAATGCCGCACTGAGATCTAACAGGATCAGTGCGGCCGTTTGCCCTTCATCAGCATATTTTCTCAACGTCTCTGTGGCCATCAGTAGTGCTGACTCTGTGGAATGCGCCATTCTAAAGACTGACTGGGATGGATGCAATAGGTCATTAGTATTGATGTGGTCAACCAACTGTTTATTTGTGATTTTTTTCAGCGATCTTAGCCACAAATGGTAATAATGAGATTGGACGTAGATTCTCTAATACTGTATATTCTAACGATGTTTTTTTTCTGAGTGGTTTGACGATGGCCTGTTTCCATTTGGTTGGGACCACACCAGTTTGGAAGGAGCAGAGAATAAGTTCCGCAATATACGGCATGATCGTGTCTGCCCCTTCCATTACTCTTTCTGGTCGGGCGGGGTCTAAAGGGGAACCAGATTTTATTCCCTTTGCCAGGTCTATGAGATCCTCAATTTCCTGTATCTTGAATTCATCCAGAGTTATTCCTGCAAAATTCCCATGACTTATTCCGCCTAGCTTGGTGCCTTGTCGTATTTCTATTGGGAAGGTCTCATATATTTTTGTCACTTTATTGGCAAAAAATTCTGCCACCTTATTACAGCTCTCTTTAGAAGATGTTATGTCCTTAACCTCTTCATAAGTTTTGAGAGACTTCAAAATTGTGAACATTTCTTTATGGGAATTACTAGCGCTTTCTATTTTTTCTGTGTAAAATTCACATCTGATTCTTTTAATTACTGAATGATAGTCCTTCAGTTCCTTTTTATATTCTTCTTTGGCCCTATAACAATAGTCCTTCCTCCAGGCTCGTTCTAATTTTTTACACTTTCTTTTGGCCTTCATTAATTCATCATTGAACCATGGTGCTGTTTCTTTTTGTCTCTTAGGGATTCTAGTGCTCCATGGTGCCGTCTTATCTAAGGCATCCGTAATCCATGTCTCCACCTGATTATTGGCTAAATTTATATTTTTATCCAACTTAAGATTCTTCTCCCTAAGTGCTTGGGTGAAGGATGCGGAATTAAATTTGTTCCACTTTCTGGTTGTGATTTCCTTCATTGGGTGTTGCGTCTTCCTTCTCTGATATGGCACTGTGAAAGGGACTAGGTGGTGGTCCGACCACGGAACTGGCCGAGGCACTCCTACCTCTATCTCGCTAAAATTTGAGAAAATAGGGTCCAAAATGTGTCCCCATTGGTGAGTTTGTGACTCTACTTTTTGTGTTAAATTCAGTGTCAGCATGTCCTTGCATATAGCCCGTATTTCTCGGTTATGTGTGTCATCAAAATGAATATTTAAATCTCCTAGCACCAGAAATTTTTTATATCTTAGGGCTGGATGTACTACCTTTTCTTCTAGGCTTGCCATACACTGCGTTATTGGGCCTGGTGGGCGGTAGATCAGAAAGCCAGTTATGTTGTTATCATCCGCCGTAGATAGTGTGAATGAAAATGCCTCACAGTTGTCTAGGCCAGCTTGTTTAATTACGGACTTCATGTTGTCTCTATATATTATTGCAATTCCCCCACCTATTTGGCCTTCCCTATCCTGCCTAACTAGCATATAATCATTAGGGGTGGCGTCTAGTACATCCGGGGAAGAGTTTTCGTTCAACCATGTCTCGGTCAGGAATAGAGCATCCAAAGATCTTTCCCTCAATAGATCGTGGATCTCATACTTGTGTCTAGCCATTGACCTACAATTTAGTAAGGCCAATTGTAGCTTGGTCTCCTTACTATTATGTGTTTTGGGCATGAGTGCTATATTGCAGTGCCTGCATACTGGTGTCATGCTGTCCACATTCATTTTATGCCTGCATGCAGTGTCTGTGGGTTTTGACAATCTAAGTAATTCCTCCTTTGAATATTTAATCCTGTCCTGTAACCCCCTAGGGCCAGAGTTTCTGGCCCCTGTGCCTGGTCGTGCGCGGACGGGCGCAGACGGGCTTGCCTTTGGCGCGCCCGCTGCGCACGCCCGCTGCGCGGTCGCGTGCACATTGGATTCTTGTAGGTGGGATCAGGCGGGAGGCTCCGTCTCTGCCCGCTACACCGGAAGTGATGCCCTAGTGCCCTGTGACACGTTCTGCCCCGCCCTCCACACAACGGCACACAGCCGGGATGGACCGGGGCGGGCAGACTAACAAGGTAAGCAAGTAAAGTCCAACTTACAGACAATAGCTGTGCAAATTCTGCTTAATAAAACTGGTATAATTACAGTTTTTAAAAAGTTTTAAAAAACACACAACAATGAAGGACTTTCAGCGCGCACACACCGCAATCTCACTCGGGTGTCTCAACGCGGCCGGAATCATCTTGGTCTCTTGTAGGGGGATCAGGCGGGAGGCTCCGCCTCTGCCCGCTAGACCGGAAGTGATGCCCTAGTGCCCTGTGACACGTTCTGCCCCGCCCTCCACACAACGGCACACAGCCGGGATGGACCGGGGCGGGCAGACTAACAAGGTAAGCAAGTAAAGTCCAACTTACAGACAATAGCTGTGCAAATTCTGCTTAATAAAACTGGTATAATTACAGTTTTTAAAAAGTTTTAAAAAAACACACAACAATGAAGGACTTTCAGCGCGCACACACCGCAATCTCACTCGGGTGTCGGGATAAACAGTATAAGCACTTTAGCGAGGCACATGATGCCACACACGTAAAGTTGTTTTTGTATAAGACAGCCATCATATTTCTTTTGCATTTCACTTTCAGACATTTTATTAATTTAACTTTACTTTGGCTTCTTTTCCCCAAACTTAAATGAGCTGTTAGTAACATTGCGCACTTGGGCATAATGATGTTGTGAAAAGCCGCAAATGGAAATAATATGTGTGGTATACATGGTTGAGCAAATGAAAGAAGAACAATGAAATTACATTCAACACGTTATTATTTGAAGTGTAAACAAGGAAAAGTAGATTGCTTAATGTGCCATCCTCAATCAAGAGCAATTATATTAATGTCTGATGAGCATGTTAAAAGTGTGAATTATGAATCTGATACTGTATACCAATTTTGGAATAAAATACATTGACATGGTTTTGTGGCAATTCCACAAAAGGTATTTTTACCATAAACAAATGCTTTAATATAATATTATTTTGGGACAATGAAGTTCTCCTCAAAGAGGTGTTGTATGATGTATATTTGCATGTTCTAAGATGGCAGCTGAGTTACACACTTCTTTCTAGTCCTTCTACTATGTAGTTGACTAAAGGTACTTATTGGCGTAATGATTATGGTGTCTTTGTCGTGAACTAGGTTGCACAAGGTGACCAAAATGTGTTGATGTTTGTTGCTTAAGCCTAAATAAACTTACAACTTGGAACAGTATCCGGAGTGCTATGACCATTCCTTATGGTGGAATGCAGGAGTGGATGATTTCTTATCAAGTAGGTGGGCGCATTATTTGACACAAGCACCACTGAGGTCTCAGGAAGCGCGCCAGCAACTGCTATTGTTGGATTCTATATATATTACCCAGTGGCAGTCACCACTGGGTAGTTATAGTCAGGTAGCGTTTCCATATGAATGTTTTTTTGGTTAGGCGCCATGTGACGAATTTTCACGAAATGTTCAAAAAAGTGCCCTTTTTTGCTTACTTGCTTCATGGAAAGATTCTGGGTGATCTGTCAAGCAGGGGCCAAGAAGAAAGGGCATCCTAAAACACAAAATCTCCATGCTATTTCGAGAGGGATTTTTTAAAAGGACTACAACCAAAATGCCTGAACGGAATTATACCAAATTTGGTAGGAAGCTAGATCTTGGTCTGGAAAGACTGCCTTTGGGATTTGGGATACATCCATTTTGTAGTTTTTGAGAAAATAAGGTACAAAAATATTTGTATATCCAGACAGTTGGGATTACGTTACTCTCGCAGGAGTTCCATGAGCTCAACTTTAAAAAAAAAAGAGCATTCTGATTAGCCTAGCTTTTTTTCCCTTAGACCATCTCACGCCCGCAAAAGTGAGTCTCCCACAGGAACGAGCGCTCTTATTGTCTGTCCGCAAAATGCTCAAAAATGTTGCAGTGGCCATTACAGGACTTGGGGACATGGTTCCCTGTCCTGAAACCATTTTAAAAATAGATATATGGGGGCAGGGTAGGGAAATTACATCATTGATGATAAGACTGTGCATGGCGGGCTCCAAGTTTTAGCTACCTTAGGGCATGAGTTATAGTTACTACAGATAACCATAACTGGTACATTTCTGTGTTTTTTTTTAGTTTAAAATATTACGTTGTTGCTGAAATTGTCACCTAACTATGACGTTACTTTAACTTTTAGTGAAAATAAAAGGCGACCCTTGTACAATCCACAAGAAAGGAGAGCCCGTAGGCGACAGGAGAAAATAGGGGCTCTTTATAAAACTCTTTTATCTTCGAGGGCAGACGATTTGGAGAAACATAACGCTAAATGGAGTAATATTTTGGGAGATCATGAACTATCTTTAGAAAGCTATTACAATGTCTGGGGAAGCCCTTCTATCTGCAAATTTGAAGACCCAATTTTTTAAAACTGCTTTCAATTTATATTATACTCCCGCAAAGATGATGAAATGGGGGGGGAGACAGGATGGTAAATGTTTTCGCTGTGGGAGTGATAAAGCTGATAGCTTACATGTTTTTTATGCTTGTGACAAATTATTTTGTTATATCATGGGTATTGAAAAGTTTTTGTCAGAGATTACTGGGATGTCAATAAAAATTACTGCTGCTATGATGTTATTAGGAATTGGGCAGGATTTAGAGTTTGGGAAACCCATGTATAAATTTCGTTATTTATTGTTTATGGCTATGGCAGTTGCTCGTCTTTGTGTTGCTGCCTCTTGGCTTCAGCCTGAGGCCCCCTCTTTTGAAAGTTGGCGAGCCAGAATGTATAATGTATTTAATTTAGAATTTAGTTTGTATTCCGCAAAAGGTTTAAGGAAACGAAAGATTGGTATTTATATTTGGGGGGCTTTTTATGACCATATGAATGTTTGAAGTATGATGTAATATGCTGATACTGTGAATTAATAAAATAAAAAAATAAAAAAAGAAAGGAGAGCCCGCACACAGCGTGTCAGCTTTACTTAAGTAAATCTTCATCACAGTCACCTTTTTTTCAGCTTCACTTAATATTTAATCGGCAACGCATTTCAACCTTGACGGGTCTTCGTCGTGGCTTCGTTTACAAATTGTGCTCCATCTCCTTTAATAATTGTACATAGCATGAGAGATAGAAGAAATACTCCCATAACCAATCCAAACAGTGATATGGGGAGTTGCAGTCATGTTACCAGCTTTGAAAATTAAATATAAACAAATTAGATTTTATCAAATTGCAGTTTGCGATCACATATTTTTGTATTTTTTTCAAGCAGAAATTCACAATGAATATCTGCCAACATAAAGAAACATTTTTGGTATAATTTCTCTAACATATCATATAAGTGCCAAGTGGCTAAATCCCCATTAAATCCAAACACATGCCTGGGCATGCGCTAAATTCTGCGGTTAACATAAAAAACATCATGGATCTCTTGTGAGGATAAAATCATATCACAAATAGTATGTATATTCCATTTGTGTAGGTGTATATAAGCTTCCTGCCCTCTAACCCAATAAATGGGTAATGCCTCCCTGTTCCCTTCATACATGGCCCAGTGGCCCATGCATGGAAATGCATACAATTTACACATATTTTAATTCCATGGAAATCCTCACACAGTGTTATATGACCCATTGTTGCCGAACTTGATTGAAAAAGGACACTCCTCCCTATCTAAGCTTGACTTAATCACCAGGCTCCTCAACCCAACCAAACAGGAGCGTGTGTTTCTCTGTGCAAAAGTTTAATAAAGTAATGTAATAAAAACAGCACAAAATTTGTTTAATTTATTGAAGTCAAAAAAGGAGCTACGAGCAACGTCCATTAAATCTATAGTACATAAGGAAAATAGGACAGAGGGAGAGGAGAATAAAGAGAGAAACAGAAAAAGAGAAAGAGAAATGAATACACAAGTGATCAAGGAAGCTTCAAAAAGCTACACCATCAGCCAATGTGTATATGAAGTTCTTCACCCTCGTTCAGTTCTCCAGGTAACTGGCTCCCAAGCAAAATGATATAGTCTGACTCCTTCTGCTTGAGTTGCCTCCCTCTGTTGCCACCTGGGATGCTCTTCTCAATCCTATCAATTTCCCAAAAAATTAAGAGATCAGCATTCTGTTTGTGTTCCCTGACCCAATGTCTAAGAACAGTCACCACCTACCCGTATAATAGTGTCCAAGAAAGAAACATTTAATCTACATACCAGATAAGACAATATACCCCACAGTAAAAATGTGCAACTAGACCCTATAACATTACATAGAGAGCGAGCCAGTTGGGGGGGGTACAATGGGGAGTTGGGATAGATTATCGAGTTCTGCGATAGACTATTTCACTACAGAGTCACCAAAAATGTATACAGACACAACAACCATAAGAATGTAACTAATTGTGCATGTAAACATTGGATCCGTATGGCAAATATAATGAAAATTTGTTATACCACAAATGTATTATTAGAAAGAGAAAGATGTACTACTAGACGACTATTGTAGTGTAAAATAATGCCATAATTGACTGTATTGGTTCTGAAAATAAAATCAATAAAATTGTGTTTTAAAAAAAAAAAAATGTCTAGCAACAGTCTAAGACACATCCAAGTTTTTGATAGCCCTGTAGTGCTCCAAGACTCTCTTTTTGACCGAGCCAATAGTACTGTCCAGATATCTGTACCCGCATGTGAGGACATAAATGCAATAATCACTCCCACACATGATGAATTTGTTAATCAGCATCTGTTTACCAGTAGCTGTGTTGAAGTTCCTTATGTTACTACTCTTATTTGCAGGCTTTGCACCTCCCACACTTATAAAAACCTTTCTGCTCCTGTAACCAACCCTGTCTCCTGTTGTGTGTGCCAATGTAGCTATGTACAAGAATATCTTGCAGGGATTTAGACTTGCGGTACGTGATTTGAGGGAAAGGAGTCACCTTGTTGCCTATCACAGGGTGGCTCTTAACTAGGTGCCAGTGTTTAGCAACTACCTTTCTGATGGCCTTACTCTCATTGTTGTATGTGGTAATTAATCTCACTACGTCCTGTCCCTCTTCTTTCCTTTGCCTTTTGGTCAAAAGGGTGTCCCGTGTGGTCTGAGATGCTTTTAAGCTAGCTGCTTCCAAAGCTTTGGTCGGGTACCCCCTACCTCGAAATCTGCCAAACATCCTGCCTTTCTCCTCTTCATATGCCTTATCTGTACTGCACTTACTCTTGGCACGGAGCAACTCCCCATAAGGGATGCTCCATTTCAGGTTCTGTGGAGGATGGCTGCCCACATGCAGAATGCTGTTTTCAGCTGTCTATTTGTGATACAGCCTAGTGTGTAACCTGCCATCTAATACCTCCACAGCGAAATCCCAAAAATCCATGTTGGTGGGTGTATTTTGTGGGTGAAAGCCAGATTGAGATTGTTACAGGAAATGTGTTCCAAGAATTCTTCCAAATCATGTCTGGGTCCCTTCCATATGACAAAGAGGTCATCAATATATCTGGTCCAAAATCTGATGTGCCTCGTCTATTTTTCATTCTCCTCCACCCACACTTTTTTGGCGTCCAACCAACATATGAAGATTCCCGCATAACTTGGAGTGAAACAACTTCTCATCATTGTCCCCGACAGCTGGTGAAACCAAGTATCATTAAATACAAAGAAATTGTAATTCAAACAAAAATGTAGCCTCTCAAGCAGCATGGTGGAATGGTCATATCTTCATAGTGGTTTGTCATGAAAAAAGTGCCTACATGCCTGTATCCCCAAGTCGTGATTGATGCAGGTATAAAAAGCTACCACATCCATGGTAACAAGAAGACAGTGTGCTTGGCAGGGGATATCCTGCACCTCCGTGATAAAATCAGTGCTATCCCTGCAGTGGGAAGGCAGGGCTGATACATAGGGCAGAACAAAAAATCAAGATACATACAAGTATGTTCTAAGAGACTGCTGTTTGTTGAAACGATAGGCCGACGTGTCAAGGTTGAAACACGTTGCTGATTAAACATTAAGTGAAGCTGACACGCTGTGTGCGGGATCTCTTCTCTTGTGGATTGTACAAGGATTTGCTTTGTGTATTGCTAAAGGGACTCGCACCCGTAGCCCAGCACCATCTCTGCTAGGTGGACGAGGCCGGCAGCTTTGTGGGCCTCACGTGAAAGCATATATATATATATATATTCACTGAAAAACCATAGGTTTCAGGGACGTTATAGTTAGAAATTAGCATTTAAAAAACCTTAGAAATTCACTGAAAAAACATAGGTTTCAGGGACGTTATAGTTAGTTGGACATTTCACTCATATAAAACCAGAGAAATTCAGCTGTTATAGTTAGTAGAGCTAACTTTAACTCGCGCCCCCGCAATGCACTGCTGATGACGTCACATATTACATCACTCATGACATGCTCAGTGACATCACTGATGACAACTCAAATGACATCACTGATGACATCACTGATTATTGTTAAAGCCCCGGGGAGGTGGAGGTCCCCGGAGCTCGGGAGTCCGCAACGGACCCCCGCATTTAATTAAAGAGTGCTCCGGGGAGGTGGCGGTCCCCGGGGAAGCGTGGGGGGCAGGAGCCCCCCCACGGATTTTACATATAAGCCCCGGGGAGGTGGCGGTTTCCAGGGCTGCGTGGGCCCCCGCGGGCCCCTGCTACATAAATAAGCATTGCCCCCGGGACCTGGCCCACCCGGGGGCTTTAAAAAATGAAGCGCGGGAGTCAGCGCTTCTTTTTTTCACATTTTAGATGGGGTTCGCGCACCCAGCGTGGCGTGGCCGAAAATTTCAAAAATAAAAAATGCTTTTTTGGGGCCTGGGGGGTCAGGGTGTTTTTACCCTGCCCCCTTTTCTTGTTTTTAATCTTTTTTTTTACCTTTTTCCATCTCCCTCGGTCTGAAGCACAAGATGGCTGCCAACACTTCCTGGTTTGAAGTGTTGGCAGCCAATCAGAGGCAAGCTCATGCTCGGGAGGGCTCAGCCAATCAGATCTCACAATTCTCAAATATCGATATCTGTAAATCTTTAAATATCTCAAAAACTACTGAACGGAATTACACCATTTAAAAAAAAGCGTGCTTTCTGGACCAAGAGCTATCTCTCTGCCAAATTTGGTGTAATTCCGTTCAGCAGTTCAGGCTGAAGCCGTGTCTAAAGTTTCCTATGGAAATTAACATGGAGAAAACACGTTTTGGGACCCCCCTTTTTCTCGGCCCCCCTTAACAAATCACCCCAAAACTTTCAAGACAGGAGCTGACCTGAGTGAACAATTAGTTGTGAAAATTTCGTGAAGATTCATCACACGGCGCCAAAGTTATTGGCAAATCAAAAACGTTTTTCCTATGGAAACTAGGTTCTAACTATAACTACCTACTGGGATCCCCTACACTAAACAAGCACCACTGCACTATCATAACCCTAAAACACTACCCCCAGCATGACCCCCTACACTGCCCGAACACCACTGCACTGCCCTAAACCCTGAAACACCAGCCCCAGCACGACCCCCTACACTGCCCGAACACCACTGCACTGCCCTAAACCCTGAAACACCACCCCCAGCACGACCCCCTACACTGCCCGAACACCACTGCACTGCCCTAAACCCTGAAACACCACCCCTGCACCACCCCTACACTGCCACGAACACCACTGCACTACCCTAAACCCTGAAACACTACCCCCAGCACGACCCCCTACACTACACAAGCACCACTGCACTACCCTAAACCCTAAAACACTACCTCCAGCATGACCCCCTACACTGCCCGAACACCACTGCACTAAACCCTGAAACACCACCCCAGCATGACCCCCTACACTACACAAACACCACTGCACTACCCTAAACCCTAAAACACTACCCCCAGCACGACCCCCTACACTACACAAGCACCACTGCACTACCCTCAACCCTAAAACACTACCCCCAGCATGACCCCCTACACTGCCCGAACACCACTGCACTGCCCTAAACCCTGAAACACCAGCCCCAGCACGACCCCCTACACTGCCCGAACACCACTGCACTGCCCTAAACCCTGAAACACCACCCCCAGCACGACCCCCTACACTGCCCGAACACCACTGCACTGCCCTAAACCCTGAAACACCAGCCCCTGCACGACCCCCTACACTGCCCGGACACCACTGCACTGCCCTAAACCTTGAAACACTACTCCCAGCAAGACCTCCTACACTGCCCGAACACCACTGCACTGCCCTAAACCCTGAAACACTACCCCCAGCAAGACCCCCTACACTGCCCGAACACCACTGCACTGCCCTAAACCCTGAAACATCACCCCCAGCAAGACCCCCTACACTGCCCGAACACCACTGCACTGCCCTAAACCCTGAAACACCACCCCCAGCACGACCCCCTACACTGCCCGAACACCACTGCACTGCCCTAAACCCTGAAACACCACCCCCAGCACGACCCCCTACACTGCCCGAACACCACTGCTCTGCCCTAAACCCTGAAACACCAGCCCCAGCACGACCCCCTACACTGCCCGAACACCACTGCACTGCCCTAAACCCTGAAACACCAGCCCCAGCACGAACCCCTACACTGCCCGAACACCACTGCACTACCCTAAACCCTAAACCCTGAAACACCACCCCCAGCATGACCCCCTACACTGCCCGAGCACCACTGCACTGCCCTAAACCCTGAAACACCAGCCCCAGCACGACCAACTACACTGCCCGAACACCACTGCACTGTCCAAAACCGTGAAACACCAGACCCAGCATGACCCCCTACACTGCCCGAACACCACTGCACTGCCCTAAACCCTGAAACACCAGCCCCAGCACAACCCCCTACACTGCCCGAACAACACTGCACTGCCCTAAACCCTGAAACACCACCTAGTGCACGACCCCCTACACTGCCCGAACACCACTGCACTGCCCTAAACCCTGAAACACCACCCCCAACACGACCCCCTACACTGCCCAAACACCACTGCACTGCCCTAAACCCTGAAACACCACCACCTGCACGACCCCCTACACTGCCCGAACACTACTGCACTGCCCTAAACCCTGAAACACCATCACCAGCACGACCCCCTATACTGCACGAACACCACTGCACTGCCCTAAACCCTGAAACACTACCCCCAGCAAGACCCCCTACACTGCCCGAACACCACTGCACTGCCCTAAACCCTGAAACATCACCCCCAGCAAGACGCCCTACACTGCCCGAACACCACTGCCCTAAACCCTGAAACACCACCCCCAGCAAGACCCCCTACACTGCCTGAACACCACTGCACTGCCCTAAACCCTGAAACACCAGCCCCAGCACGACCCCCTACACTGCCCGAACACCACTGCACTGCCCTAAACCCTGAAACACCACCCCCTGCACAACCCCTACACTGCCCGAACACCACTGCACTGCCCTAAACCCTGAAACACCACCCCCAGCACAACCCCCTACACTGCCCGAACACCACTGCACTGCCCTAAACCCTGAAACACCACCCCCTGCACGACCCCCTACACTGCCCGAATACTACTGCACTGCCCTAAACCCTGAAACACCACCCCCAGCACGACCCCCTACACTGCACAAACACCACTGCACTGCCCTAAACCCTGAAACACTACCCCCAGCAAGACCCCCTACACTGCCCGAACACCACTGCACTGCCCTAAACCCTTAAACATCACCCCCAGCAAGACCCCCTACACTGCCCGAACACCACTGCCCTAAACCCTGAAACACCACCCCCAGCAAGACCCCTACACTGCCCGAACACCACTGCACTGCCCTAAACCCTGAAACACCACCCCCAGCACAACCCCCTACACTGCCCGAACACCACTGCTCTGCCCAAAACCCTGAAACACCAGCACCAGCACGACCCCCTACACTGCCCGAACACCACTACACTGCCCTAAACCCTGAAACACCAGCCCCAGCACAACCCCCTACACTGCCCGAACACCACTGCACTGCCCTAAACCCTGAAACACCACCCCCAGCATGACCCCCTACACTGCCCGAACACCACTGCACTGCCCTAAACCCTGAAACACCACAACCCTGCATGACCCCCTACACTGCGCAAACACCACTGCTCTGCCCTAAACCCTGAAACACCAGCCCCAGCATGACCCCCTACACTGCCCGAACACCACTGCACTGCCCTAAACCCTGAAACACCAGCCCCAGCACAACCCCCTACACTGCCCGAACACCACCTCACTGACCTAAACCCTGAAACACCACCCCCTGCATGACCCCCTACACTGCCCGAACACCACTGCACAACCCTGAAACACCACCCCCTGCACCACCCCCTAAACTGCCCGAACACCACTGCACTGCCCTAAACCCTGAAACACCACCCCCAGCATGACCCCCTACACTGCCCGAACACCACTGCACTGCCCTAAACCCTGAAACACCACAACCCTGCACGACCCCCTACACTGCCCGAACACCACTGCTCTGCCCAAAACCCTGAAACACCAGCCCCAGCACGACCCCCTACACTGCCCGAACACCACTGCACTGCCCTAAACCCTGAAACACCAGCCCCAGCACAACCCCCTACACTGCCCGAACACCACTGCACTGCCCTAAACTCTGACACACCACCCCCTGCACGACCCCCTACACTGCCCGAACACCACTGCACTGCCCTAAACCCTGAAACACCACCCCCTGCACCACCCCCTACACTGCCAGAACACCACTGCACTGCCCTCAACCCTGAAACACTACCCCCAGCAGTACCCCCTACACTACCCAAACACCACTGCACTACCCTAAACCCTAAAACACTACCCCCAGCAAGACCCCCTACACTGCCCGAACACCACTGCCCTAAACCCTGAAACACCACACCCAGCATGACCCCCTACACTGCCCGAACACAACTGCACTGCCCTAAACCCTGAAACACCACCCCCAGCACGACCCCCTACACTGACCGAACACCACTGCTCTGCCCAAAACCCTGAAACACCAGCCCCAGCACGACCCCTCTACACTGCCCGAACACCACTGCACTGCCCTAAACCCTGAAACACCAGCCCCAGCACGACCCCCAACACTGCCCGAACACCACTGCACTGCCCTGAACCCTGAAACATCAGCCCCAGCACGACCCCCTACACTGCCCGAACACCACTGCACTGCCCTAAACCCTGAAACACCAGCCCCAGCACGACCCCCTACACTGCCCGAACACCACTGCACTGCCGTATACCCTGAAACACCAGCCCCAGCACGACCCCCTACACTGCCCGACCACCACTGCACTGCCCTAAACCCTGAAACACCACCCCCTGCACAACCCCCTACACTGCCCGAACACCACTGCACTGCCCTAAACCCTGAAACACCACCCCCAGCACAACCCCCTACACTGCCCGAACACCACTGCACTGCCCTAAACCCTGAAACACCAGCCCCAGCACGACCCCCAACACTGCCCGACCACTGCACTACCCTAAACTCTGAAACACCACCCCCAGCATGACCCCCTACACTGCCCGAGCACCACTGCACTGCCCTAAACCCTTAAACACCAGCCCCAGCACGACCGCCTACACTGCCCGAACACCACTGCACTGCCCTAAACCCTGAAACATCAGCCCCAGCACGACCCCCTACACTGCCCGAACACCACTGCACTGCCCTAAACCCTGAAACACCAGCCCCAGCACGACCCCCTACACTGCCCGAACACCACTGCACTGCCGTAAACCCTGAAACACCAGCCCCAGCACAACCCCCTACACTGCCCGAACACCACTGCACTGCCCTAAACCCTGAAACACCACCCCCTGCACAACCCCCTACACTGCCCGAACACCACTGCACTGCCCTAAACCCTGAAACACCACCCCCAGCACAACCCCCTACACTGCCCGAACACCACTGCACTGCCCTAAACCCTGAAACACCACCCCTGCATGACCCCCTACACTGCCCGAACACCACTGCACTGCCCTAAACCCTGAAACACCAGCCCCAGGATGACCGCCTACACTGCCCGAACACCACTGCACTGCCCTAAACCCTGAAACATCAGCCCCAGCACGACCCCCTACACTGCCCGAACACCACTGCACTGCCCTAAACCCTGAAACACCAGCCCCAGCACGACCGCCTACACTGCCCGAACACCACTGCACTGCCCTAAACCCTGAAACATCAGCCCCAGCACGACCCCCTACACTGCCCGAACACCACTGCACTGCCCTAAACCCTGAAACACCAGCCCCAGCACGACCCCCTACACTGCCCGAACACCACTGCACTGCCCTAAACCCTGAAACACCAGCCCCAGCACAACCCCCTACACTGCCCGAACACCACTGCACTGCCCTAAACCCTGAAACACCACCCCCTGCACAACCCCCTACACTGCCCGAACACCACTGCACTGCCCTAAACCCTGAAACACCACCCCCAGCACAACCCCCTACACTGCCCGAACACCACTGCACTGCCCTAAACCCTGAAACACCACCCCTGCACGACCCCCTACACTGCCCGAACACTACTGCACTGCCCTAAACCCTGAAACACCATCCCCAGCACGACCCCCTACACTGCACGAACACCACTGCACTGCCCTAAACCCTGAAACACTACCCCCAGCAAGACCCCCTACACTGCCCGAACACCACTGCACTGCCCTAAACCCTGAAACATCACCCCCAGCAAGACCCCCTACACTGCCCGAACACCACTGCCCTAAACCCTGAAACACCACCCCCAGCAAGACCCCCTACACTGCCCGAACACCACTGCACTGCCCTAAACCCTGAAACACCAGCCCCAGCACGACCCCCTACACTGCCCGAACACCACTGCACTGCCCTAAACCCTGAAACACCACCCCATGCACAACCCCCTACACTGCCCGAACACCACTGCACTGCCCTAAACCCTGAAACACCACCCCCAGCACAACCCCCTACACTGCCCGAACACCACTGCACTGCCCTAAACCCTGAAACACCACCCCCTGCATAAACCCTGAAACACTACCCCCAGCAAGACCCCCTACACTGCCCGAACACCACTGCACTGCCCTAAACCCTGAAACACCACCCCCTGCATAAACCCTGAAACATCACCCCCAGCAAGACCCCCTACACTGCCCGAACACCACTGCACTGCCCTAAACCCTGAAACACCACCCCCAGCACAACCCCCTACACTGCCCGAACACCACTGCTCTGCCCAAAACCCTGAAACACCAGCCCCAGCACGACCCCCTACACTGCCCGAACACCACTGCACTGCCCTAAACCCTGAAACACCAGCCCCAGCACAACCCCCTACACTGCCCGAACACCACTGCACTGCCCTAAACCCTGAAACACCACCCCCAGCATGACCCCCTACACTGCCCGAACACCACTGCACTGCCCTAAACCCTGAAACACCACAACCCTGCACGACCCCCTACACTGCCCGAACACCACTGCTCTGCCCAAAACCCTGAAACACCAGCCCCAGCACGACCCCCTACACTGCCCGAACACCACTGCACTGCCCTAAACCCTGAAACACCAGCCCCAGCACAACCCCCTACACTGCCCGAACACCACTGCACTGCCCTAAACCCTGAAACACCACCCCCTGCACGACCCCCTACACTGCCCGAACACTACTGCACTGCCCTAAACCCTGAAACACCACCCCCAGCACGACCCCCTACACTGCACGAACACCACTGCACTGCCCTAAACCCTGAAACACTACCCCCAGCAAGACCCCCTACACTGCCCGAACACCACTGCAATGCCCTAAACCCTAAAACATCACCCCCAGCAAGACCCCCTACACTGCCCGAACACCACTGCCCTAAACCCTGAAACACCACCCCCAGCAAGACCCCCTACACTGCCCGAACACCACTGCACTGCCCTAAACCCTGAAACACCACCCCCAGCACGACCCCCTACACTGCCCGAACACCACTGCTCTGCCCTAAACCCTGAAACACCAGCCCCAGCACGACCCCCTACACTGCCCGAACACCACTGCACTGCCCTAAACCCTGAAACACCAGCCCCAGCACAACCCCCTACACTGCCCGAACACCACTGCACTGCCCTAAACCCTGAAACACCACCCCCAGCACTGACCCCCTACACTGCCCGAACACCACTGCACTGCCCTAAACCCTGAAACACCACACCCCAGCATGACCCCCTACACTGCCCGAACACCACTGCTCTGCCCTAAACCCTGAAACACCAGCCCCAGCATGACCCCCTACACTGCCCGAACACCACTGCACTGCCCTAAACCCTGAAACACCAGCCCCAGCACAACCCCCTACACTGCCCGAACACCACCTGCACTGCCCTAAACCCTGAAACACCAGCCCCAGCATGACCCCCTACACTGCCCGAACACGACTGCATTGCCCTAAACCCTGAAACACCAGCCCCTGCACAACCCCCTACACTGCCCGAACACCACTGCACTGCCCTAAACCCTGAAACACCACCCCCAGCATGACCCCCTACACTGCCCGAACACCACTGCACTGCCCTAAACCCTGAAACACCACAACCCTGCACGACCCCCTACACTGCCCGAACACCACTGCTCTGCCCAAAACCCTGAAACACCAGCCCCAGCACGACCCCCTACACTGCCCGAACACCACTGCACTGCCCTAAACCCTGAAACACCAGCCCCAGCACAACCCCCTACACTGCCCGAACACCACTGCACTGCCCTAAACCCTGAAACACCACCCCTGCACGACCCCCTACACTGCCCGAACACCACTGCACTGCCCTAAACCCTGAAACACCACCCCCTGCACCACCCCCTACACTGCCCGAACACCACTGCACTGCCCTCAAACCCTGAAACACTACCCCCAGCACGACCCCCTACACTGCCCGAACACCACTGCACTGCCCTAAACCCTGAAACACCACCCCCAGCAAGACCCCCTACACTGCCCGAACACCACTGCACTGCCCTAAACCCTGAAACACCACCCCCAGCACGACCCCCTACACTGCCCGAACACCACTGCACTGCCCTAAACCCTGAAACACCACCCCCAGCACGACCCCCTACACTGCCCGAACACCACTGCTCTGCCCTAAACCCTGAAACACCAGCCCCAGCACGACCCCCTACACTGCCCGAACACCACTGCACTGCCCTAAACCCTGAAACACCAGCCCCAGCACGACCCCCTACACTGCCCGAACACCACTGCACTGCCCTAAACCCTGAAACACCACCCCCAGCATGACCCCCTACACTGCCCGAACACCACTGCACTGCCCTAAACCCTGAAACACCAGCCCCAGCATGACCCACTACACTGCCCGAACACCACTGCACTGCCCTAAACCCTGAAACACCAGCCCCAGCACGACCCCCTACACTGCCCGAACACCACTGCACTGCCCTAAACCCTGAAACACCAGCCCCAGCACGACCCCCTACACTGCCCGAACACCACTGCACTGCCCTAAACCCTGAAACACCAGCCCCAGCACGACCCCCTACACTGCCCGAACACCACTGCACTGCCCTAAACCCTGAAACACCACCCCCAGCACGACCCCCTACACTGCCCGAACACCACTGCACTGCCCTAAACCCTGAAACACCACCCCCAGCACGACCCCCTACACTGCCCGAACACCACTGCACTGCCCTAAACCCTGAAACACCAGCCCCAGCACGACCCCCTACACTGCCCGAACACCACTGCACTGCCCTAAACCCTGAAACACCACCCCCAGCACGACCCCCTACACTGCCCGAACACCACTGCACTGCCCTAAACCCTGAAACACCA